>MDKI01150270.1:0-69517 GCA_005239505.1 Nicotiana paniculata
ATTACTATTACTATTATTATTATTATTATTATTATTATTATTATTATTATTATTATTATTATTGTTACTATTACTATTATTACTATTATTATTATTATTATTATTATTACTATTACTATTACTATTACTAATAATTATTACTATTACTCATAATTATTATTATTATTATTATTATTATTATTATTACTATTATTATTATTATTATTATTATTACTATTATTATTATTATTATTACTATTATTATTATTATTACTACTACTACTACTACTACTACCACTACTACTGTAATTCTATATCCTCCTTCCTCTTTTGGTGAAAGTTACCTCACCTCATCAGCCATGCCAAAACTTGCCTTATCTCTCCTTTCTACTACAAGATTCGGTCAAACAAAGAATACCACAAAAAGCCAAGAAAAAAACGTTCATAAAATTTGATTTGCCGAGCAAAAGAGGTCACGTGACGGGTAAGATTCAAACGACTATATCATTTTTGAAATCCCGCTCATGAAACCCTAGATCTAGTCTTCTCCATAAATACTTCTCGAATTTTTATCCGAGAGGGAATCTCCTCTAACAAAAAATAAGTTTTTACCATTGAAAGACCTCTCAACTAGGCTATTTGCTGACACTGACTTTCATCTTTCAAAAGCTTGAAATTTTCTTTTAATCTCTTGCTCTCTGTCCAACTCGACTTTGTTCGAAGAGGAGTAGATCTGAAATGGCCTTCCAAGCTCTAGTTCACTGCTCAAGAATAGGTCAGTTCTCATTCTAAGTTTCAATTCTTTTTATTATATTATAATACTTTAATCATGTTGTTTGTTTTATTATTTGGTAAGAATCTATGTCTTGTAAGAACTTAAAATCTGGAAATATCATCAAGTCAACATTTATGTGGAGATATCCGCGAGTCTTCCTTATGTTTGATATCCCGAGAATAAGTATTTAGTTTCTTTTTATATAATGATCTTTTGCTTCGGTGGCGTGGTGGTTGGGGGATTTTTAAAGTTTTTTTTTTCTTGTTTGTAAATTTTTGTTGTTTCTCTTTTTCTTTTTTTTTTGGTCACAATTTTTGTTATCTGTTTAATGGCCCCCCAACACATCCACACACAAACATTGGCCGTTTCATTTGCTGTCGAATAGTACGCCGGCTTGTTGTTTTACGAGTTATGAGACGGTGAAGTATATGAGTATGGATATATACCTAAGAGTTAGCCGAAGATAATGGGTGCGCATGCATCCGCCATTGCTTCACATATAATCTCCTCATTATTAATCTGCTTATGATATGAATTAGTGTTCATCACTTTAGCTATTAAAGATCATGTTCGAGAGGGAGTCGATTCTGCTTTAGTTATGATTAATACCTGTTCGGAAAGTATTTTACCATGTAATCCTAATATGAATGCTACTAACTGTCTAATAATGACACTATTCGAAATCATGTTTTAGGTATTCACACTTAGAGTATTGTTGTTGCTGAAGCTTAGTTTATGTGCGATCTTAGGAATCTTGGTTATAAAAAATATATCTTCCCTCTCCGTTAGCTTGTGATGATATGCGTTTGTTTGGCCTTCTATGGATGTTAAGTTTGAGCTCATGTTTTCTCAAAAACCATGCCAACAGAATTTTAAAATATATTATAATGAAATAGACTTTAGCTAGCAAAATACGTGCTATTTTACAGAACTGGTGCATACCCACATGTCCTTTATAAGCGTCGGCAGCTTTGTTAATTTAAACCTTGACCTTCAAGAATGTTTACAACCATATACTTTAAGATGTTACTAAAAAGAGATACAAACGTGTATTTTTGGTTTAGACAAAGTAAGTTGGTCTTTTTGATACAAACTCTAATGTTTAGTAGACCTTAACAGAGTTTTACTTTCAATACTTAGTTAAATAATTTAGGTGCCCTAATTCACCTTTAAAATAATTAGGTGGCGACTCCCTTTAATTAATTAACCTCGGAATTATCAATATGTTATATTCTAATTGACCCGTATTAAAATAGGGTATAACAACTTGGCGACTCTGCTGGGGACTTAGGTTCTAACCATAACGGACTTAGTTTAATGAAGGTTTGTTTACTTTCTTTGACTTTAAATAGTTTTACGTGCCATAACTATTTTGTTTGATATAAATTGTCTATGTGTTACTGCTTTTATGTAAACTGTCATTCCATTTCATTTCTTCCACTCTCGGAAAATTCACACTATTCACACACTTAAGCGATTACGTAGTTTGCGGCCGTGCACTACTAAAATACCTTTTAGTCAGAATGATCTTGTGGATTTAGTCGATCAGCGGTGCAGTTGACGGCCACTGACTTTCCACTCCCAAGTTATCTGCTTGGACGAGCCTTGTTTCTTAGGAAACCAACTCTAGTCTACCTAAGATAGAGCGAAACCAACACCCTCTTTTAAGAACATGCATCATTTTGACATAGGAGGCTTAATACCCTTGGTGTATTAAATACATTAATTGACTTTACCCAAATGTCCAAGTGGGTCCACGACCCCAAGTGACACCTTATCATAATCTATGTGCATATTTGAAGGATAATTGTGCCTAAATATGGACTATTGCTATAATTAATTAAAATTTTAGGAAAAGGGATAAAACGTTCTTTTTCTATGACAAATATGAAAATTTTAAATTTGTATCAACTATTTACTAGAAAACAATGACAAAAGAAAATATTATTTTGTATCTTACTTTCTTCATTTGACATATAATGATTTCTGACACTACCATTATTTTGGGAAATAGATTATTTCAATTAACCAAGAGCAATGAATGACATATTATGGCACATTTACCGTTTAAATACACGTTAGGCCTACCTTTGATACAAAGAGGTCACTTGCATATTAGGATGCGCTATTTGTTGACTTTACTTGCTACATGACTTTATTTGCTACATAATCTTATTTGACATTTACTTATCCAATTTTGCATTATTATATCTTGTTATTATCTAATATTGACTCATTTTCTCTTTTTCTTATTTTTATTTCTTAACAAAACAAATAATTTTTTAAAACTAATGGTTAACTTGTGAGAATCATCACATTCATATTTCAAAAAATGTAGTCACAACTTTCAACCGTTAGAGCCACACACATTCAAGACTCATCCATGCGCTATGCTACCAACCTCATCCAAAAATTTACATATCAAGTTACTCAAATACTACTAGTCTTCACCCACCCACCCTATAGGATAACAAACTCAATCTCACTTCATGTTGACATTTTGCCTATTCATATAGTTTAAATAGAACTATCCAATCAAAATAACCATACAAACCCCAACACTCTTACAATTTTATTAGTTTCAGGTTCGAACTACATCTAACCTGATTCTTGTTCCAACGAAATGCGCAATCCTACATAAGGATTCGATCATCCTCTTATTTTAAAATTCTGTGTATCGAAACTGGAAACTGGGGCATAGCATAGAATTTCATATCTTCAATCATTTCCACTGGTTCAGACTTCGTGCCCTCATAATTGGAAACTGAGGCATATTTTTAAAGTCAACAGTTCTTCAAATTATTTTTAGCCTTTTGATTAATTCAAATTCCAGAAGTAGAAACTGGGGCAACTTTTTGAAATAGATAAACTACTCTTCAAAAATTATTCAACCTCAAACCAATTTGTTTATTCCTACTATAAATTTCATTTTCACCCATACCAAAAGCTGATACAACTCTTTAAATGGATCCTCATAAGATCGGCAACTTCAAATGACCAATGTCTCAATGTGCATTACACCATATTCATTAGGTGCTATAGGGTTCTGTTAATTTATGTTCTACCAAATCTGCATTATAGAAACCATGCCTATAGGGGTAATCCTGCTCGCTTTTCAAGTACTAATATTGAACTTTGAACACTGTCTCGTTGAACACTGTTAGAAAGCATGCATATAGGATCAAATTGAGTAATTCTGAATATTCTCCTGTAGTTATCACTGCCAATTACTGCATAAATAACCTAGATTTCATGCCTATAGGTTTAACCGCTAATCAGTAGGCAACTGTGCAGTCACTTAGAAATTGTTTCTAAAAATTTCCTTGCATATGAAACTATATGCAAGTTCAAAATCCAGAATCACATAGAAATCATGTCTATAGGATTTAATGACTTCAACTCGTCTCAACTCCGAAGCTGTCAAACGCCAATTTGTTTGCGTGCATTTGTTGTCTAAGTCCGGAGGCTAACTTGAGCCCTTAATTGCTTTTACATGAATTCCAATGGGTTTTGTATGTTTTTTAGTTTTACATTTCTGAGCAGCCTAAGTGAGGTCTAGAACCACCCAAAATAGAGGCTCAAACACCTCCTGGACCATAGGTATAGGACGGGTAGTGCATGCATAAGGTACGATTTAGAATCAATTAGTATGCATTCGGTAATAACTTAAAGATAGTAATCGGGTAGCAGGTGATGATAGTCTGTGCCCGCTGAATAATATGAGTAACACCCAGCTCGAGGAAATTACGAAGTATTATTTACATTGCACGGGGCGATCCTTTAGGCTTAAAAACATAGGATCCCCCCCCTTCTTGTCTTAAAATCAATTATTCTGTTTATTGGTAGATTTTAATAATTACCCAACTGCTTGTCTTTCTCTTTATCTTGGACTAATTCATATAATTCGAGTTCGGCCGGGACCCACAGTTGTGGACCTCGAGGAATGCCTAAAACCTTCTCCTCGAGGTAATTTGAGCCCTTACCCGATCTTTGGTGACGCAAACTGGTTAAACCAGAGTTATTTGCAAAAAGGTGCCCTAACGCACCTCAAACTCGTTAGGTGGTGACCCTCTTTTTTAACACTCTTCCTTAAAAGAGTTGTCACATGTCGAAACTCGATTTCGCGAGAAAAAAGGGGTGCGACAATAACCCCTTAACCACCAGTAGAATAAACACTTCATCGCCTAGAACCTCTTTCTCTCCACTTATTTTATAAGAACAATTGCACGCAACCGAATTCCCATAAAAGCAGAAAATGCAAACATCAAGTTGGGTCTAAACCGCCATAACTCTTCGGGGATCCATTTACACATAACAAGGCCATCGGAATCAAATACCTCCAAATCAATTAAATTACAGTGGTTGTCATGCCCGCACGTACAACCACGAATCACATGTATAACCTTAACACACCGAAGGAACTGATCATTTCCACAACCATGCTGATTCAAACCATTACTAACTAACTCAATTTCTTCCAATTTACTCTTAACTTGCCTTCAAAATAATAGTTCTACTCAAACATATAACGAAACTCAAACAACACTCATCCTGAGTGACCCAAATCACGAGACCACATACTGTTTCCAATTGATACACCCGTTCTGAAAGACCTCCCGCAAATCTAAAGTTGTTTCTCCCATTTCTCCCATACTGCACTGTAGACCCGATGATAACATAGAAATTCCCCATGTATTCTTCACACTCTGCTGCTAAATCTCGGTGTTCATCCACATAATGAACCCAAAATCCTTAGACACCAAACTTTAATTCTTGAACCCACTTGAACCATTGTCGAGAGTCACCCACTCTGACCTAGTCCCAAATATATAACTAAATACTAGATAGCACATTAACACTTCCAAAGAAGCAACCAGATGAATTCTTTTCCTTGCACATCACATCCACCAGAAATATAAACTCCGAGTCATCCCGAAACCTACACATGAATTGATAAGGAAATATTTATAACACATTCCTCAAGTCCTTTGCCCGAATTACCCTCGATGTTTCCCTTTCTTAGTCATAATTAATCCACCAATGTCGTGATAACCAGAAATTGCATAGGCACACAACCATATGACCAAATCGTAGATAGTGGGCTCCCCCACTTAAGCCATGATCATATAAATACAAAACCCAAAATGACTCCTCCTTCTCAATTACCATGATCGCGCACTATTAACCCGCCAAATTTCTCGTAATAAAACATTCTGAATTAGCAGTCGCAATCGTACATTCAACCTCCTGACAATCGTACCATCTTCTTCAATCGATACAAGCCCACATCGCATTACATGCCTCCCGCTGGGTAGAAAGTATATAACCCACCCATGTAATTCCATATCGATACCTTCCAACGTCATTGCCTTGGTTACAACTACCACGAAATCAGAAAAACCCTCCCAAGACCATGCTCGTCCATCCGTAAGAGTCCGTTCATTCCTCATTAGCATCACTTGAAGATCCAACAACATGTTCAAAACTCGAAGTCATGTTATATCCCAAAGAAATACTCAAGCTTTCACACCCCTCTTCATTCCAAGCAAACTCCTTTCAGTCATATTCAAGCTTCCGCCGTTCAGCAGCCACCATCCTAAATGAAATGCAAAGGCTTAGTCATTATCCACCATGATCCCCAAATCGCTCCAAACTTTCTCACAGCATGTGGCTATCCTACCACAGAATCCATACGCTACTCCCACTCCTACTTCGGTCAAACCATCTCTTTAAGCGACTTTTTGACCTCTGTTGTTCATACTTTACCTGTTAGCAATTCAGCCACTGCGATACACCTCCCACCATGTCTTTCCTCATCCTTCGCTGCCAAAATACTACATGATATCAGAATCCATCTTTGTAGCACCCAAACAGATAAATTTCCACTTTTTTAAGCCTCCATAAAGATCATCTCTCTCGAGCCATCAACATTAGAAACATCGATTCAACCCTGAAATTGCCATACACTGCTATTTCTGTCAACCACTACTTAAGCACCGTTCCACAACACCCTGCCTAGAAGGCAAATCAAAGGAGACCATAACACCGATGAGCCTTAATGTGTGCCAACAAGGACGAAGACACCACATCACAAATTAGAATTCCACCATGTCCGAAAATATCAAGTCTCGCTACTCTGTCAACTAAGGTTTGAACATCTATAGTTCGATTTCCTTTCCTCCGCTGAAATGAAATGTAGAACCTCTAAACTATGAACCAATTAATCCTCCTCTCAAGTCATTCAATTCCACGAAACATAAATAAGCACCCTACTATTTACACCAGCACTGCATGATAACTTTGCATGAACATCATAGTACACTTGTAATAACCTGACTGGTCGTTTTGAGCTCTATTGTGTCGTTCAGTGGTTCGAAGTCATGAGCAGCTCTATTTCAGGTATTATGACTTGTAGGTGTGGTCGGAATTGAATTCCGGAAAATTTAGAGTTGATTTGGAAAGAAAATTCTCATTTCAGAAGCCTTAAGTTGGAAGAATCAACTAAGATTGAAATTTTGAGGAAACGGCCTCCGAATCAGGATTTGAAGGTTCCTGCAGGTTCGTATGATGATTTCGGACTTGGGCGTATGTCCGGATCGGGCTTTGGATATCCCGGAAGCATTTCGATGCATATTGTGGAAGTCAACAATTTTGAAGAAATTTCCTAAGTTTGGCTTGAAGTGCATTTCAGTGATATTGATATCCGTTTGGGCTTTCGAGTCTGGGAATAACTTCGTATGGTGATTCTGGAGTTGGGAGCACGATCGAAAGTGAATTTGGATGTCCGTAGGTCATTTTGAAGTCATTTGGCTAAAGTTAGAAATTTGAAGGTTTTGAAGAAATCCGACCGGGAGTGATATTTGGATATAGGGGTCGGAATATGATTCCAGAAGTTGGAGTAGGACCGTAATGTCGACTTGACTTGTGTGAAAAATTTGGGGTCAATCGGATGTGATTTGATAGGTTCGGCATTGGATGTAGAAGTTGGAAATTTCTAAGTTCATAAAGTTGGGATTTGGGTGCTATTCGTGGTTTCGATGTTGTTTTATGTGATTTGAGGCCTCGATAAAGTCCTCATTATGTTTTGGAACAGGTTGGTATGATTGGACAGGGTCCCGGGGGCCTCGGGTGGATTCCGGGTGGTTAACGGATCAAGTTGAGAGTTTGGAGAAGGCTGGAATTTGCTATCATCTGGTGTGACCGCACCTGTGAGGCTATGGCCGCAGGTGCGGCTATGGCACCGCAGGTGCGAAGAAGTAATGGTCCGGTTGGGAGTGCAAGTGCGATGATATTTCCGCACCTGCAAGGTCGCAGATGCGGGTTATGGGGCGCAGGTGCGAAGTTGGCTCGAGCTGAGGAAAGCCGCAGGTGCAGAGGTTTGGTCGCATCTACGGAATCGCAGGTGCGAGTGTTGGATCGCAGGTGCGAAAAATGGTCCGGGCAGAATGTTTTAAAAATCGATATTTGTTAGCCATTTCTTCATTTCTTCTTTGGTTTGGTCTATTTTGGAGGAGCTCAAAGAGAGGGTTTTCGTCAGGGATCACAAGGTAAGTAACTCCTTCATGTTTCTAAGTTAAATACAAGGTTATTGCATGGAATTATACATGAAAATTGTGGAGAATTTTTGGAAATATTGAAGGAAACCTAGAAATAGTAATTTGGATTTTTAGCCACGAATTTGAGCATAGAATTTAGAGTAAATTGTATATTTGAACTAGTAAATCTATGGGTAGAATATATCTTCGAGAAATTTCAGATTCCAGGCACGTGGGCCCGAGGGCATTTTGGTTATTTCACCGAGCGGAGTTGGGAAATTATATAATTTGGAATTTTTTGCAAATATTAGAGTATATTTTCATTGGTTTGTCGTGATTTGGATAGTTTTGGGGCGTTGTGCATCCGTTGGAGTCGTCGGAAGGGCTTGGAAGCCGGTTATGGAATTTCGGAGCGAGGTAAGTCTCCTTTATAACTTTGTGAGGGGAAATTGTCCCCCTAGGTGAATTAATTAAGTATGTGAATCTTCGGGGGCTACGTACGCACGAGGTGACGGGAGTCCATGCGTAGCTACTATTATTTCATGTTCGGATAGTCTAGGACCCACTAGCATGCCTTATGTGTTATACCTGTGATCCTGCCTGTACTATTAAACTGCTAATATAATTGAAATCGTAATTGAATATCTAAAAAAAGACTAGAGTTCATTTTATTAATCATCTAGAAAGAGAATTGATTCCTCCGTGATAATTGTATACCTGGTAGGGTTATATTATGGAATATTATTAAACTTGACAAATGAGTTTCAAAACAAAGATTAAAAGCTATATATCATGTTCCTTTAAGAAGAATTTTATCACTTTCCTGAGAAAAACTGCTTTCTTGATAAAAATGTGGACTTATTGTGTGAACATGTGTAACTTTGGGTGCCTGAGTAGCGTGTATGATTCGTGAGCAGGATGACCCTGTATTTGTATGTATTCATATGAGCACCTGAGTCGCAGGTATATTTGCGAGCAGGCTAGCCTTATTATTTTATGTATAACCACGTCGCATGATCGATTCGCGAGCAGGGCAGATAGATGCATATATGGTTCGAGTCGTTCGACCCTCTGCAGTGCACAAGTTATTATTGTTGGTTCGCGTTGTTCGACCCTCGGCATTGCTTGCACATGATATTTACTGCGTATTTGCTGTGATTTTGCTTGATTACTGGTCTGGAATTCTAAGCTGTCAATTGAAATGACAGAGATTTAAAGTTATTAAAGATTTTTGGAAGAAGTTGTTCCTTCCAATTGATTATTTATTATTTGATCAAATCACCCATGTTGATTAATTGTTATTAATATGACGAAGATATAAAGTGTTAAATGTGAACGGAGTTGATAATATTTATTCTTGATTTTAATAAATTGCCTATGATAATCATGCTTAGTGTCACACTTGAATATTCTTGATTGACCTTTAGCAAGTGTCTAATTTGACCTCTCGTCACTACCTCTCTGAGGTTAGACGGGCGACTTACTGAGTACACGTTGTTTTTGTACTCATGCTACACTTGTTGTGCATTTTATCGCACAGGTACTTTCATAGCGATGTAGAGGATTTGGAGACTTAGGCGAGTTTCATCATCCGGAGGCGATCCGCAGCTGACAGAGTTTCCCTCATACTGTATTACATTATTTTAATTTCCCTGTCCACTTGTATTTCGGACAAGCTTTGTAGAAATTGTAAAATTCTTAGAAATTGCTCATGTACTTGTGACACCGGGTTCTGGGATGTGTTGGGATATATTTGCTATAATGGAATATTCAAACCATTGTTTTACTTAATGGATTTTTATTCAGTTAATACGTAATAAAGTGAAAGGAAATGATTTTTCATAAATGTTAAAACAGAAAATTATTTCAATTAATTAATGATTGGCTTGTCTGACAATGATATCCGGCGCCATCACGACCTTAGGGATTTTGGGTCATGACAACACTGTGCATAGCCTCAAATTTCTGGGCAACACTAAGACTGAGCTGAATGACAAAACACTCTTCCATAAGGCGACGATAATAGCCTGCCCGAATACGCAGGGAGAAACATCCTATTTAAGTACAGACGTCTGTAGTACCACTACAACTCCTCGATGCCCAATTGATAACAAGCGCTCAACGTCGTATGGGAATGAGTAGGAAGTAAATGAAGGCATAAGCTCCAATGGAATCAAATCGCACGACAAGGAATCAAGAAGGGATTGCTCCTAATAGTTTGGTAGCCTCTCGAAGATAAGTACAGACGCCTCTGTACCGGTCCACAAGACTCTAATAGACTTGCTCATGACTCGTGAGACTTAAGTGAATCTAGAGCTCTAATACCAAGCTGTCATGACCCAAAACCCATTATAGGCTGTGATGGCACCTAACGTCGTTGTTAGGCAAGCCAACGGTGAGCCATATAAATAATTATTCATTTTATTACTTTTGAAATCACAAGTTTTATTAAATAAATAATTTAATGTATTAGAAATCATGGATACCTACAATATTAGTAAGATATAATATAAAAAGGTGACATTATTAGAGAAAAACCATTAACATCAACTAGAATATCCCAAAATCCGGTGTCACAAGTGCATGAGCATTTACTAAGGAGTACAATAATAGTACAACATCTGCCAGGAATGTAAATTAGACAGGATAAAATAAATAATACGATGGAGACTCTGTGTGCTACGATACGTATCCTGGAATGTAGCTCACCATACAGGATAAAATAAATAATACGATGGAGACTCTGTGTGCTACGATACGTATCCTGGAATGTAGCTCACCATACAGTCTCCTCAGCAGTTGCGCCTACGCGCCAAGATATCCACCAAATGAACCAGTCAAATCCTGCACATTTAGTGTAGAAGTGTCGCATAAGTGTGTAAATCAATGTGTCCCCAGTAAGTATCTAGCCTAACCCCGGAGAAGTAGTGACAAGGGATCAACATCGACACTTACTAGCTGTCCAATAAATCAGTAAGATAAATCCTAAACAGAAATAAAGCACAACAGTAATAATAAGGTAAAACAGTAACCAACATAATCTTCCAATATTTTTCTGACGATATAAATCTCTCAAATCCGCTATGCTATCTCTACATATCAGAAATATCAAGTGCAATCTCTAATAAGGAATACCATATAAATGCTAGGCCTCAATAAAAGGGGAATCTCATGAATATCCAGACTACTAGCGGTATCACGCACGATTATGATGATGTCGTACGACCCAATCTAGAGTGGTGTGTACACTGTCAAGGGTTGACCGGCGTGAACAAGAGATGCATCTCAATATATTGCCGAGGAGTTTGACCCGATCCACAGGAAGGGAAGAAACTTATCGAATTACGAGCTATATGCTTACAATAGAGGTACAGGAGCACAAAGTAACCATGACTTTTATCGTTTATGAAATATCTCACAAACAACTCAAGGTGATAAGGCTCAGCCTAATATATTTCCAAATCAATTTCAATTATAAGTTCACTTTATTAAGCTAATAAAATGATTTCAAATAGTTTAATATTAGATGATAAAGTCCTAAGTCTACCCATACATAAACATGCTTTTAGCTACGTACAGACTCTCATCACCTTGTGCGTACGTAGCACCCATAACTAGTAGCACATAACAATTTTAATACCTACGCGGCAGATTCCCCCTCACAAAGTTATACAGGAGACTTACCTCGCTCCGAAGTTCCATAACCGGCTCCAACTCCACTCTAACACTAGTAACCAATGCCCATCAATCTTAAAATAGTCAAATAACGTGCAAACTAATAAAAATATACTCCCATACCCGTAATTAATCAATTTATAATAATTTTCAACTCCGCTAAAAAGTCGACAAATTCAACCCTCGAACTCATGGCTTCGGATTTCGAAACTCTTCAAAGATAAACATTACCCATAATACCACAAACTCAAATATATAATTTATTCCTAATTCCATGTCCAATTTTGTGGTCAAAATCCAAAAAATACCATTTCTAGATTTTATTCCAAAAATTCTATCATTTCTATCAAATTTCCATGTTAAAAACCATATACAACCCATGTATTTAACTCGAAACAAGTAGGAATAACTTACCTTATGATATATGGAGAAAACGATCTTCAAGAATTACCCCATATCGCCCCACATGAGCTCCAAAAACTTAAAAGTGATGAAATGAGCTCAAAATCCCAAATTAAATGTTTAATACACCTTCCATGCCTCCTTCTCCATGATCGCGATCATTATCCATGCAATCGCGATTAACACAAGTTCCAGCATCATTTCCTTCATCGCGGTAGCGTCCAAAACCTCGCGATCGTGATGTACAAATTGTTTTCCTCTTCACAGACACTCTTCAGTATAATGACCATAACTGCTTGTACAAAATTTCAAATGGCAAACCTTTTATTTTTTTTAAAACTAGATTCAAAGGGTTACAACTTTCGTTTTTGAATCATCCCCAAATTCCATATAGATTGCAATATATAAGCTCTCGAAGTCAGACTACAGTCAACAGAAATTTCTTCTATGTGATCGCAACCTTTCTTCTGGGATCGCGATTCAGAAGGTCTGGAACAACACTTTTCTCTTTGCAATCGCGACCCTTTCTTCACGATCACGAAGAAGGATGCCCCAGATCTCAGAAACAGCAGCTCAAAGGTGGAGAAATGACTCGTAGCCCATCTGAAACATACGCGAGGCCCCCGGGACCTCGTCCAATCCTACCAACCATTCCCAAAACATGATGCAAGCTTGCTCGAGGCCTCAAATCATACCAAAGTCAAACATTGGTTAACTCTCCCAACTTACTACTTTCTAATTGAGAATTTTCCATCTGACTAAACTCCAAATTTCCCAAAATTTGATTCTAACTATGTGTACAAGTCATAAAACATGAAGTGAAGCTACTCAAGGCCTTAAACCGCCGAGCGCCGCGCTAAAGTTTGAAACGGCCAGTCGGGTCGTTACAAATGCAATGCCTCACCGTGATGAACTCATGTACTCACACTCTCATAGTACTCAACTTCCTTTTTTCACAAACAATCACTAGGCACTTGGTATCTGCGCTCACTGGTGGTATGTCAGACTCCGGAGGGGCGAATCCTGCCCAAGCACTAATAAAACCTGTTGCAGTGCGCAGCCCGATCCCATCATGAAATAAATAATACCTGTTGCGACGTGCAACCCAATCCCCTCATGAATCAATAAAACCCTCTGTGGCGTGAAAATCGATCCCATCATGAATCAATAAAACTTGATTCGGTGTGCAGCCTGATCCCATCAATATCCCTTACATTCAGGCCCTCGGCCTCAGCTCATCCATCAATCTCTCCAGTCTCTTGGGCTCACAAATCTCATGCCAATCAGCCCAAACAATAATGACATGATGTGACAAACATGATAAGAGAGGCTGAGATATGATATGCAAATGAATGAATATAACTGAGTATGTAATTGCAATTTAAGCAAAAAAAAAAATCAACAACAAAAATGACCTCAGTGGGTCCCAACAGAATAAGTATATAGCCTAAACATGATTTCAACATGGATCACAACTCAATTACTCTAGCACGTAGGAATTTCATGGATAGAAACAAGATTAGGTAACCACATAATACCACAAAATCAAATGAGTCATTATGTGCACACCCACACGCTTGTCACCTAGCATGAGCGTCACCTCAACACCAACACATAACATGTATATTCCGGGACTCATACCCTCAATACCAAGTTTACAAATGGCACTTACCTCGAACAAGTCGAATCCAATATCGAGCAAGCAAAATAATACTCTAGAAATGCCATCTCGCACGTGTCGACCTCCGAACGACTCAAAACTAGGAAAAAGTAACTCAAGAACATCAAATAATGCCAAAGGAAACAAACCCAAACAATAAATATGGAATCTTTAATCAAAAGCCCAAAGTCAACCAAAACTTCAAATTGAGGCCCGCACCTCAAAATCTAATGAAACTCACACAAATCCGACTCTGACTCTATGTTCAAAACTCAAAAATTCACTTTATGAAATTTTAGACAAAAACCCCCCGAATTTCACTTTGAAATCATCAATCAAATTCTAAAAATGAAGATGGATTCATGAAATATAACAAAAATTGAGTATAGAACACTTACCCCAATCCATGTGGTGAAAATTGCCTCCAAAATCGCCTAAATCTGAGCTCCCCAACTTAAAATATGACCAAACGAACAAACCCTCGATATTATATGCTTCTGCCCAGTTGTTCTGCCTCGTTTCTTGTGCCAAATGATCTCGAAACTCACTTTTGATGCCTCCAATAGATTCCTCGTGAAATTCCAGTCAGGTTAGGTTTTTGAATCACTCCATTTGACCTTATAATGAAGGAGATATGTTGGTATTTTGTTCAAACATTACTATACGGATCTAATGCTACAATCAAGACATAAATTGGAGCTCATTCGCTTAGTGTGGTACCATTTATGCTTGAAAAAACGACGTCGAAACATAAAAAAATGAGCAAAACACAACCCAAAACTATCCGAAACTCACCCGAGCCCCTTGGGACCCGTCCGAACATACCAAAAAGTCCCATAACATAATACAGATTTACTCGAGGCCTCAAATCACGCATAACAACATCAAAACCACGAATCACGCCTCAAACAAAACATAATGAACCTTTGAACTTTCAACATTCAAAACTCATGCCGAACCATATCAAATCAACCCGATGTGACCTCAATTTTGCACACAAGTCCCAAATGACATAACGAAGCTATTCCAATCTGCCGAACCACAATCCGAACCCGATATCATCAAAGTCAACTCCCTATCAAACTTATGAACATTCCAAACCTTCAGATTTCCAACTTTAGCCAAATAGTGCCGAAACCTTCTAGAAATAGTCAAATGCAAATCCGGGCATATTGCCCAAGTCCAAAATCACCATCCGGACCTAACAAAATAATTACAACTCCGATCCAGGATCAAATACACAAAGTCAAACTTGGTCACTTCTTCTAACTTAAAGCTTCCTATTTAAGAATCATTCTTCCAAATCAATCCCGAATTACCTGAAAACCAAAAGAGACGATCCACACAAGTCATAATACATCATATGAAGCTACTCAAGACGTCAAACAGCTGAACATAATGCAAATACTCAAAACGACAGGTTGGGTCGTTACATTCTCCCCCACTTAAATATATGTTCGTCCTCAAACATGCCAAGAGTCGTTCCAAAGCCATCGATTCATTGTGTAACCTTACCATGCACATACCCGGGGGTGATCCCACATCACCCCAAATCCCCAACATTCGAAATTTATTATATGACCCGATTCTTGCGACTATGCACCGTATAACTCTGAACAAGCTGTATCAATCCATAACCATATCTCAAGCCATAATCACATGATGTACTAATTCAAATACTCATAGCAATAACTTCCGACCGCAATAGGTGCTCGATAAAAAACCCGACACCAGTAACACACCTCACATAAACTAAAATCTTGTTCTGAACCTTCGTACACTGCCAATGATGAAAGAAACATACAAAAACTCATAACCACCCATCAGATTAACAAGTCGTGGAGCTCTCTTACCTGCTAAGAACCATAGCTAAAATTCGAGCCGACTAGTAGCACAATTCTTGCAAACATACCTCAATCAAATCCGATGGCACTCATTTCAGGCCCAATAACCTTAACTCATCTAGAACAAGTTACTTGACCGACCTGTCACATAAATCTTACTTAGAACCACATACCATGCAATCCATGCACCAATAAGCAAAAATTCAAATGTACTCAATCATGGAAAATGAATCAGATGAGAGAACCGTCTCGCAATCTCAACAAGTACCATTACAAAACAATGCTATGAACCCATCACATGTAGTAGTACCAAGACACACGAACCTAACTGTAAGGCCCCGTAAATTTTCCAAAAACCCAGGGATTTCGCGGTATGGACTTTTTGGGTTGAACAATGCGCTGGAGAGTAAAGGAAAATTTTTGGCTGAATAAGACATTTCTGTGGCCCACTATGCGGCCGCAGAATCACTCTACGAGCCGTAGAATATCCACAGAGTGAAGCAGAAAACTGGGCAAGTTTGGATGATATTGCGGTTAACTATGCGATCGCAAACCCATTTTGCAGGCACGTGGAACCAACATAAAAATTTTCCCGGAGGGAGGTTCTGCGGCGCATTATGCGACCGCAAAGAAGGTCTACGGACTGCATAATGGTCGTACAGTGGAGCAGAACGGCCCAGTTCCGGAGGGACATTTCGTGGCCCATTTTACGGATCGCAGAAGCATTATGCGATCGTGTATGCGACCGCAGATTGTGTTTCCGAGCTTTATTTTTCTAATTTTATAAACCCGGCCCCATTCTTGTAAAACAACATTAAAGGTCATTTTAGGAGATTCAAACTTACATTTTATAGAGAGAGGAAGGTGTTCTAGAGTGAGAAGAGGAGTTCTAATTCATTTGTTCATCAATCTTTATTCAAACCTTGAAGATTTCTCTAGGGTAACTCACAAGGTCTTCAACCAAAAGGTAAGATTCTACACCCTAGCCCTTAATTTTGGAATTTAACTAAAAACGGGTAATTTAGTAAAGCAATTCTTGGGTGTGGGAGTTTATTTTACATGCATGTACCATCTAGGGTAGTGGGGAGATTGTTGAGCTCTTTTGGGTGAACTTTAGGTAGTGGGGTTAAAGAATCCACCATAGGAGGACCTTGAAACCTTAATGCATGCCTAGTGTTTGGTAAAATGCTAAAGAGAGCTGGAACTCTAAAATCTTTCCTAATTTGTGTTCAAATAGATCGAAGTGGCTAAGATTTATGGAATATTGTAGTAACTTAAGAACCTCGAGGGCAAGGTATGTTGGCTAAACTTCTCTCTTAGAATTGAATTCCCACGATGTTCTTGTAAGTCTCGAGTTGCCCAATATGAATTGATTTTTATGAATAAGTTCGGTGCCGAAGGATGTATTTATATGAAAATGTTCAAAATGTGTTCTGAATATTCCTATCGTGTTATGTTGTTCTTCAGGGACATGTTCAAAGTATAAGTATGTATTAAAATGTTGTGACTTCAAGTCAAGCCCAAATGGAAGAGATCATGTCAAATTGCATAAGAAATCACATGTGCCTAAGATGCTAAATTGCTCAGCTGTGTGTTTAATGTCTCGAATAGAAATGTTTGTTTGTGGAAATCCGTGTTAATGTTTGAAAGTAGAGTAGTGAGCATGGATTATGAAGTACGGTCAATGTTTCAAGAATGATTTTGCGCTATGGAATGATGCTAATAAAATGAATGATGTGTAAAAGAATATGAATTGAGTGGTATATCCTTTTAATAATAAATGCCTTGGGAGTATCGTCTAGCCACCAAGGAAGGGTAGGTTGCAACAACCTAACCCCGAAACTACACATGCCGGTGTAGGAATGATTGAGGGGTAAATCCCCATGCTAATGTGATGAGATTGTTTCCCCTTATATGGGATGAGTTTGGTGTGTTGAGATGTTTCCCCTTAAATGGAATGAAATTATTAATAGCAAGATGTGATGTAATGTCGACCCACGCAGCATTGTAGTGACACGGCTTAGCCGATCGGGCTGAGATCGGACGCTATGCAGTGCACACGGTGGTATTGTGAGTGTATGTCTCTAGGCGAGACGGCTTAGCCGATCGGGATGAGATCAGACTCTGTGCTAAAACACGGTGGTGTAGCGGTGCTTACGATCTCCCAATTTAAATAAATGAAACTTACTCGAAGTATACTTTTCCCTAACTTGACACCTTGTTACTATTTGAGTCTCTTATTGATTTTATGTTCCATTCTCCGTTTACTATTACTTGTTTTATTGAAATGTGTTTAGTTTTCATACTAGTACTATTCCATATGTACTGACGTCCCTTTTTTCGGGGGCGCTGCATCTCCAATGGATGCAGGTGGTTCCATAGAAGGTGATAGTGACCAGTGATAGAAGGACACCTTCTATTCAGCTGACTTGGTGAGCCCCACTTCATTTCAGGGTTTTGTATCTCTTGTCCCTTGTACATAGTATTTTGAGGTATAGCCAGGGCCTTATTGCCGGCACTGTCATAGAACTCTTTTATTCCGGTTAGAGGCTCTCTAGACATAGTGTGGGTTGTATCTGTTTTGGGAAGGTTAAACAAAAAATGTAGTGATCGTATCATCTGTTCCACTTTAACTATGATTGTACAATGTACTGTTTTTTAGACTAGTTAATTACGTAACTAATTGAAATGTAACTGGTGTTATTCACATGACCTTTTAATGTCAAATTAATGAAATGTATTCTCCTCTTTATTCATGGGTAAGTTGGGTAGAAGGTATTATAAAGGCTTGCTTGATCGGTGTATCTCGGTTGAGCACTGGTTGCGCTCTCCGAGGTCGGGGCGTGACACTAACACAAAGGATCATATCCCAACATAGCCCCATTGCAATGAGTGACCCATCCAAACGCCGCTCCTTATGAAATACCTCAAGACACAATGCTCAAAATCAACAACTACACGCAATTCGACATCAAGTACACGATGCGCAACCATAAGTCAAAACATAGTGCACCTTCTGAAATGCGCAGCCCTCTTAGGCAATAGCATTCATCTAGTCATATGAAACCATCCATGTTGTCTAAGAATTCATGACCTTCCTTTCAAAACTGAACCATGACCTTGTACATGCAAATCTCAATCCCACACAACATACCCCATCTATTATGCCATCATATAAAAAGCACGAGATTCTCATAATAAACTCTGAGTCACCAGCAGAATACGTATTCGATCAATAAGAAACCTTCCATTTGATCCCGTCTAGGAGAAAATCACAATAAACAACATGCTCCTCACGCCGATAGGAAATATATCTCAAATCGTAGTAGAAACCATCGAGAACTCTTTGAAGCCCATTTGCACACAACCAAGCCATCAGAATTGAATCTCTCTAACTCAACCAAGCCACGCAGGTCGCCAAACCCAAGAGCATTGCCGCAAAACACCTGTAGAGACTAACCACATCATAAGTACCCAAAGAACTGATCATATTCATTATCGTGTTTATCCAACCTACTACCAAGTTGTCCTATATCTCCGATTTCCTTTCGGATTACCCTCAAGTTAACACTTCTCCTTGCCAGAACACCATGATCCTTACCTAAAGCTCACCACAAGAGATCTTAGAATAAAACCACACCGCCCTAAGGCCCATAATCCATTGTCTTCCCTCTTAAGCAACCCAAAAGTACCATAACCGAGACACCCACTTTGAAGAGGCCTTCTGTTCTGTGAATCTACACTTATTTTCTTAACCTTCATGATACTGAAATGTAGAACCCATAATTATATAAAAATATCGCGAGTCTTGACACCATCCAATGTAAATTTCAGATTCTAGCCATATACAAGTTCGAAAAATTCTCAATTGCTACATATAAATCTTGAATCCATTAGAACCTTCTCAAGAGTCATCCACTCTGCTCAAATATCAACTGCACCACCCAAACCGGTCGAACGACCTGTGCTCCATTAGTACGATAACGACCAAAGAAGTAACCTCGCCTTAATGCAACCGAGAAAATTCCTACTCCATGAGAAGTACATCCTTCACAAATAACAACTCAATCATTCTATGATTCCCATATACCTATAAAGTGTAATACACCAGGCATCCAGAAATTTCCTTGCTTAAGTCATCCTAAAAGGTAGCCTCTGCAAGTCATAACCGATCCACAAGTATGCCTCAGACTGAAACCAATACAACATGTAACCATGCAATCAAATCGTCAATAACAGAATCCCCCACTTGCCTCAAAGACATAGATCAAAACACTCGATAAGTCATAATGCCCATACTCTATTACTGCCATAATTCATAATGAGATTCAACTAAACCGTTCATAAGCTCATGTAACACAAACCATATAATACCTCAAATCATCTACTAAGCTCGCATTCATCCTCGTGACGGTCAGGTCAACTTTCTTAACCAATCCAAACTCAAATCGCAACACCTATACCCACTGGTAGAAAAGAAAGCCCCCACACAACATCATAAGGATCACACATCTGTAGATTACCCCGTAGGTGATAACCCCCCTACTTAGCCTCATGACATCTCTATACCATTTCACATCCACAACTACTACGTACACTTAATCTTCCTGAGTCTGAACTCATCAATAAGACATGAAAATCTACTTCGTTCCACAAATGAAATAACATGAAAGAATCTCTCAAAAACCTTCATAACTCAAGACTGTATTGCACATCCACAGAAATCAAGCATCCAATAGTCATTTTCACATCTCAAGAAAACTCTTCCCGTCACATTCAGACCATCTGAACACATTCCATAATCACATCCTACTCATCATATAAAGTCATCCAACCACTCATCGAGCCACCAATCCCACTCATAGGGACGCCACTAGACATAGAAGTCCAAAAGCACATGCTCACATAACTGAAACTACCGATCCTAAGCTGCGGTCCGAACCGGGCCTCAAGCCCTCCAGACTAGCCCATCACCAAAACACAGAAAACATATCTTGTACCTTATCCAAGTCATTGATGCACAGTTGATACCGAACGTTCACAAACTCATACGAGTGAGTGGAAGGAAATTCAAAGAGATACGCTTCAATCAGAATCAATGTCGCATGATATGGAAAGAAAGATGGGAATTTTATCCTAAATGCCATGTAGCCTCTCGAAGATAGGTATGGATGTCATTATACCAATCCGCTAGACTCTACTAGACACTTGCTCATGACTGGTAGAACCTATGAACCTAGAGCTCTGATACCAACTTTTCACGACCCAAAATCCAACTAGTCATGGTGACACATAACCCAACCTGCTAGGTAAGCCAATTAACAATAAATCACAATATAATGATAACGATAAGAGTCAAAAAATAAAATAACTAAATTTTATACAACTCCCTAAGGAAAAGTAGTATAAATCATGAGCTTCTAGACTTAGAGTTTACAAAGCTGATATGAAATAAATATAACATATGTTCAAAAAATAAATAAATAGATTTATAAATCTAAAGATACAAAGAACAAGAGGCATCTATAATCGGAACGCAGGTACATCTTCAATACCAGCTCCCGCCATACACAGCAACATCAGCTCCAAAATCTGCACGCGACGTGTAGAAGTGCAGTATAAGCACAACCGACCACATGTACTCAATAAGTAACAAACTTAACCTTAGGTTGGAAAAAGTGACGAGCTTGGACAATGGTCAGAGTCCAACACTAACAACCAAGAATAACTCGTAACAATATAATGAAACAGTTCAAGTAATACTCAAAGATACGATGCTCAGCTCGTTCACAGTTACAGAAAACAGGCATGCTTCTCAAATGTAACAGTAAAAAAACCTAAATTTTCAACCGAAATCACCAAAATATGAGTATATCAGAAAACTGTGATTTTTCCCAAAAACTTTCCACAATAGATAAGATGTTTCATTATCAGATAGCATGAGGAAAGTACATCTCTATGCCTATATGTCGTGTATGTGAAGTCACGAATGTCACAAAATTGTGTAGCATGAGGAAATGTATCTCTAAGCATGTATGTCAAGTATGCATGTCAAATGCAATGCATCATAGTGATAAACTCATGTACTCACACTCTTGGAGTACTCAACCTCACTGTTTCACACCCAATCACTCGGCACTCGGTACATGCGCTCACTGCTGGTATGTCAGACTCCAAAGGGACGGATCCTACCCAAGAAATAATAAAACCTGTTGTGGCGCACATCCCGATCCCATCATGAATCAATAATACCTGTTACGACGTTGTCACAACCCCAAATACTAACCGGACGTGATGGCGCCTATCATGGAACTAGGCTAGCTAACCATTTCAGACTATCAATATAAATATCATAATTTTCCAAAATTTTTGCAGATTTTAAAATAGCAGAATGAGATGAAACAAATACACACCTCCCCAAAACCTGGAATCAACTGTCATGAGCACATAAGACTGGAAAAAAAAATACAATGCACAACACAGTGACTTGCTACAACAAAGTCTGAGGTACAAAAGACCAAAAGAAACTATGATCTGAGGGAAGGAAAGGAGGTGAGCTGGGGACGCTGAGAATCTACCTCCATCCTCGAAAAACTCCAAGCTCATCCGGAGATCAACTAGTGAGATGGTCCGGTACCTGGATCTGCACACAGTGTTCCAGGGAGTAACGTGAGTACGCTAACTCAGCAAGTAATCAATGTAACTAAAAACTTGAGTGTACTGACGAGCATTTAAATCATGTAAATCCATATAATGAATATCAGTGGAAATGAATAAATCAAGTCAGGAATCTACAATTCCGAATATTTCATAAAACTCCAGTTTCCATTTAAAACCCTCGTACAAAAACATTTACCCAACATTTGTTATCAGAGGCTCAGTGTAAAGAAGAGTGTAAACAGCATTTTGATAAAATATAAGCCCCTCTGGCACAATATCACTCACAATAAAGCCTCTCGGCCAAGCCTCTCAGTCACTCGTGACTCCACTATCAGTATCTCCTGCTCTCACTCAACACTCTTACTCAGCAAGTACCATGAACACACACAATTGCCGCGGCGGGCAGCCTGCTCCACTACTATATATATATATATATTGCTGCGGCGTGAAGCCCGATCCATATTATAACATACGCTGCGGTGTGCAGCCCGATCCATATAATAGTCGATTGCACTCGCTAGGGGTGTACAGACTCCTGGAGGGCCTCCTTTAGCCCAAGCGCTATATCTGTAGCGGCGTGCAGCCCGATCCAATATGTATATTGCTGCGGCGTGCAACCCGATCCATATATATCATATATTGCTGCAGCGTGCAGCCCGATCCATATATATATAATCTATATTGTTGTGGCGTGCAGCCCGACCCACATATAATATATAACATATATATCGTTGCGGCGTGCAGCCCGTCCCATAATTATCCTCACATACTCGGTGCTCGGCCTAACACATATATACTGCTACGGCATGCAGCCCGATCCATAGCTATCCTCACATACTCGACTCTCGGCCTGACTCAGTCACCCTCACAAGCCACATGGGCAATTCATCTCAACTCACGGGACTCAGCCCAAAATACTTTTCAGAGTTTTCAAAGCAGTGGGATAACAGAGAAAATAACAAGTAGGAAACATGACTGAGTTCACAATTGTTCTAACAGGATAGGAAACATGTAGGCCCCAAACATGGAAAATACCCCTGAGGGTCTAAACAGGTCGGCACAAGGCCCCAAACATGTCTCACATCCCATAACAAGTATAAACTTATGAAAGACAAGATGTCATAAGGTTTCAAATCGAATACGCAGCTTAATAGTCATTACGGGACGGACCAAGTCATAATCCCTATCGGTGCACGCCCCCACGCTCATCACCTAGCATGTGCATCACCTCATTTATCAACACAATATCAAATAACGGGGTGTCATACCCTCAAGTTTAGAGTTACAATCGTTCCTTACCTCAAAACAGCCCAAAAGCTACTCCGCGATGCGCTTGCCCCTCAAATTGGCTCCCAAATTCTCCGAATCTAACCAAAACTGGATTAACATCATCAATATACGCTAACGGAACAAAACCCAATCGAAAGATACAAATTTTAGCACAATTCTCGAAATTTGGCCAAACCCGAGCCTCGGGCCCACGTCTCGAAATTCGATAAAATTTACATCACTAGAATCCTCGCCCTCCCAAGATTCTATACATACCAGGAACACTAAAATCGGACCACAATTGCCCACTCAATTCCTCAAAAGAAGATTCCAGTCCCATGCACTTAACCTCCCCAAATTTTGGGTTTAATTTCAACAATTTTCCGGTTTAATTACTTAGAAAATAATATAGAAACGAGTTATGAAGTTGGAAACCTTACCTCCAAGTGAGCCCCTTTGATTTCTTCTTCAAACCTTCTCAAATAGCTCTAAACCAGTTTATCAATGGAGGAAAGTGGTAAAAATTTCGCAACAATGGGCTTTAAAACATTCTGCCCAGCACATATAATCCTTTCAGTGCGATCGCGACTCTAGCCACGCGATTGCGATGCACACCCCAGACCACTCTACGTGATCTCATACCAACACACGCAATCGCATAAAACAAATTACCATCCCACACACGCGCCTCAGAACCTCTATGCGATCGCAATCCATTCCACGCGCCTCAGAACCTCTATGCGATCGCAATCCATTCCACGCGATCGCACAGAACAACTTTCCTGCTCCACTCTTTTACTCTACGCGATCGCGAATAAATCCACACGATCGCAGTGAAGAAATCAATGCTGCTAAAACACTAGAAAACAACAGACTTCTTAAGGCCAAAAAGTGCCCGTTTGAGCATCCAAAATACCCCCGAGGCCGCTGGGACCTCAAAAAATCCTACCAACACACCCCATAACATCATTCAAACTTAGTCGAGCCTTCGAAAAACCAAAAACAACATGAAAACACCAAAATTACATCAAATTCAAGCCTATGAACTTTGAAACTTCTAAATTTCGCCAATGATGCCGAAACCAACCAAAATACATCTGATTGACCTGAAAATTTGCACACATATCCAAAATGACATTACGAACCTATTCCAACTGTCGGAATTCTATTCTGACCCCTATAGCCTATTTTCCACCGCCGACCGGAAATCACCAAAAACTAACTTTTGCCAATTCAAGCCTAATTCTACATCGGACATCAAAACTTCATTCCGAACACACTCCTAAGTCCCAAATCACCTAATGTATCCGGGCCATAAAATCCGCATTCCAAGGTCATTTACCAATAAGTCCACTCCCAGTTGACTTTTTCAACTATTAAGCAAATTTAAGAGACTAAGTGTCTCAATTCTCACCACGACCACTCCGAACCCAAACCAAACGACCCAACACAACATAAATAGGCTAAGCGATATATGATAAAGCAGAAATGGGAAAACGGGGCTAATCTCACGGAACGACCGGCCGGGTCGTTACAGGCGTACAACCCGATCCCATCATGAATCAATAAAACTTGCTGCGGAACACACACTCTTACTAGGGACCCACTTTCAACAGGATCTAGAAACTAGAAACCCCAAATAAGATTAGATTCTTTACTTGGCTTCTAGCCCACAACAAGTTGTCCACCAATAAGTATCTTTACAACATTGTCCTCCAAGTAAACCCTTCATGTTCAGTGTGCAACGGCCTAGAGGAATCCATAAACCACTTCTTCTTTCTTTGCGCCAATGCCAAATCCTTCTGGAACAACCTCTACCAATGTGCTACAAACTGATCACCCCCCCCCCCCCACTTCATGCCCAACTCTTGGAATACCACAAGGACCATGCTAAGGGACAAGAAGTTCAATGATTGCATCCAATGGCACTTCCTTTTACCATTATGTGCTTTTGGAATATTTGGCTAACCAGATTCAATAATATGTTTAACAAAAGAAAAGAGCATGTCCAAACTAATATTGTTATTGTTCTGGCTATGGAATACCTCCTGCTAGTCAGGAATAAACCTCAGAAGCAATGGACTACCATAAATGTCAAATGGAAACCACCTAACAGAGGCTTTTTTAAGCTAAACATTGATGGCTCTTACCTTGGAAATACAGGGATAGGGGGCATATGGGGGGGGGTCTTCAGAAACCACACGGGTGACTGGATAATTGGTTAAACGAAAAGTTTCCCAAACACAACAAACAAACTAGCTGAGCCCAATGCCCTATTTGAAGGGATAAAGCTAGCAGCCCAGTAAAACCTCACCCCGTTGGTCATAAGCAGTGATCACAGGAGATCATTAGAATGCTAAAATATGGTCAATTGCCTTATGACAACATTATTTGTGAATGTAGGTGCTTGCTGACATAGGTCGGGAGCCCAGCCATCACCAATAATTTTAGGGAGCAGAACTAGGTGGCAGACCTCCTAGCGAAAGAAGGAGCAAAGAAAAAGTTTTTTGATAGAACTAGGTTTTTGGCAGTTCCTTCGGTATTTGTCAATGATGCACGGTATTTGTCAATGATGCACTATGGGAAAACTTCCTAGGAACTACATTTAGTAGAAAAATATTAATCTGTAATATCACTAACAATATTGCAAACAATGTTGGCCACCTGGGCAGCCTCTCTAACATGCTAGACATGTAATTATTTTGTTAATGAAGTATCCGGTTCATAAATAAAAAAAAGAATATTTTAATAGTATTAGAACAAATTTAAAATATAGGGTGTGTTTGATATGAAGGAAAATATTTTTTCATGGAAATGAGTGATTTTATCACTTAGTTTCCCTTGTTTGGTTGGTAAATGGAAAAAAATTTGCGCAAAATATTTTTTACTGTTCGGTTAGAGAGTAGAAAATATTTTTTAGGAAAATATTTTTTTATACTACTCTCCACCCTCTTCCTCCAAATCCCCATGTTTCTTGTGCTCTCCCTCTCCCCCCTCCCCCCAACCTACCTCAAAGACCCAATATTTTCAGGACTCTATTTTCTTTAAGAAATTAATTATTCTTTTAAAAACTCACACAAACCAAAAGGAATTAATATGCTACTTTAATTTTCACGTAAAAATAACTTTGAAATTTGTGTTCCATAACTAAAAAGAAAATATTCTTTTTTGGTTGAAAAAGAAAGTACTTTTTCTACAACACGAAAGAAAGTATTCTGTTTATTGAAATGAAAGAGAACACTTTTTCTATATCATGAAAAGAAAATATTCATTTTGCTTAAATGATAAAATACTTTTTACTACATCATTTGTTGAAATGAAAGAATTTTTTTTTCTATATCATGAAAAAAAAGTACTCTTTTATTGAAAAGAAAGAAAATACCTTTTTTACTTCATGAAAAGAAACTCATTTTGTTGAAATAAAAAAGAAATTATTATATCTACAACATGAAAAGAAAGTACTCTTAATAATATTTCTGTTTAGGGTTATGGGTGGGGGTGGGGGTGGGCAGGGGCTGGGTGGGTGTGGTGGGTGGGGATAGGGGTGGGTTGATGGGAGTTTGGGGGTGGGTTGGTAGGGATGGGGAAGGTTAAAAAAGAGTTTTCTAAATATTTTCCCTTTTCTTGATAGGGAAAATATTTTCATGCAAAAAAAATGAGTTTATGAGAAAAATATTTTTCAAAATATTTAAGCTAACCAAACATCGAAAAATTAAAAAATAATTTTCGAATAATGTTTTACTTCGTACCAAGCACACTCTTAAAGTGCTATTTTTTTCATCATTTAATCTTGACTCTAGAGTCAGCTTACACTCTATTTGGATCATTGTTACCCATTGTTTTATAATGTATTGTATTGTATCGTATCGTATCATTTTATAAATACAATATTTGGATAGATTTTATTGTTTGCTGTTGTTAAATAATATTTTTAATGTTTGATTTGACTGTATCGTACTGTACTGTAATTGATAAATTTACTAAATACCCTCGATTATTTTAAATATTAAATTTATTATGAATTACACATAAAATAAGTAAAGGGCAAAACCCGGTGGCTGACAAAGAAACAACGAAAAAGGGCAGAAAGGAATAAAGAAAGAGTTGAACCTATTCTTGTTATCTTTGACCGTGGAGTTGGCAATGGCAGAAGCAGTTCTGGAAAAAAAGAGACGACGAAGTAGGTTATAGGTTGAGATTTGGAGTTTAAAAAAAGTAAGGGGTAACCAATCCCAAATTGACTTGCAGGTTGCCATTCTCACTCTCTGTCACAACCCAAAATCTAACTATGGTCGTGATGGTACCTATCGTGATACAAGGAAAGTCTATTTCCCAAAAATACTACTACTAATTCAATTTTAAGGAATTAATAAATCATTTTCAAAATTTGAAGTTTACATAAACTGAATCAATTCTAAATATAATGAATAAAAATACGAAACGAGCCCCAAACATCGGGATGTCACTAAGTCATGAGCGTCTAAATCTATGAACTAAGATATATAACTCTCTAACTGTAAATATCGTCCAAAAAGAAGAATGACAAAGGATTAATAAGGTCATGCGGACGCTAGCAGCTACCTTGTAGTCTCCAAAGATAGCCGGCCTGAACTCAACGATCGCCGTGCTCTAACTCACCTGGATTTGCACATAAAGTGCAGGGTGTAGTATAAGTACAACAGACTCAGTAGTAACAGAAATAACTAAGGAACTGAGAAGTAGTGACGAGCTAGGAAAAATAGTCCAATTATTTATTTTCACAATTTACAATAAACATGAATAAACTGGTAAATTCCATAAACCAACAAATGCCACAAAGAAATTAACAGGTAAATACCGCAATAACAAAAGTAAATGAAACATCACAGCAACGTCACTCCATCACTCAGCACTCAGCACTCAGCACTCAACACTTACTACACAATCTCAATAGGTACCTGCGCTCACTAGGGGTGTGTACAGACTCCGGATGGGCTCCCAAAGCCCAAGCGGTAAAGCACGGACAACTCACGTGCCATAATATCAATACATGGATCCGCACGGTCAACTCACGCGCGACGCGGACAACTCACGCGCTATGGTATCAATACCTGGATTCGCACGGTCAACTCACGTGCTACGCGGACAACTCACGCGCTATGGTATCATAACATATCAAATATCTCACAACAGGCCATCGACCTCACTCAGTCATGAACCTCTCTAGCCTCGCCATCATCAACAAATAAGGGAACACAGCCCAAATCAAATATCACATCATATCAGCAAAATAACAGAGACTGAGATAACCATGTATAAGAATTTCTATGACTGAGTGCAAATAATGTAACCATGAATAAAGCTTAAGCATGATGTCTAACATGAAAGCAATCAAGTTCAATAACATGAAAATACGTAACACAGATAATGGCCATTAGGTCTCATAGCCTCACGGGACGGACCAAGTCTCAACCCCTCGTGGTAATCACCCACACGCCCATCACCTATCACGGGTATCACCTCCAAACAATCACATGATATCAATTTCTCCGAGTTCATACCCTCAAAACCAGAGTTAAAATTGTTACTTACCTTAACAGCGTAAAATCCTACTCTGGATGCCCTGGTCTCTGGACTCGGTATCCAAAAGCTCCGAATCTAACCATAATCAGATTAATACCATCAAAATGGTATAAAGAATCGAATTCCACAATAAAAACTACATAAATATGCCAAAAATCCGAAATCGGCCAAAACCCGGCCCTAGACCGACGTCTCAGAATCAGTAAAAAATGGCAGAATAATAAACCTCATCCTCTCCCGATTCTAACCATATAAAATTCATCAAAATCCGAATCCGTTTGGTCCCTTAAATCCTCACTTAAAACTCTGCAAAACTCAAGTCCTAACTCCCTGAATTTCACTTTGAAATCATCAATAAAATCCCAAAAACGAAGATGGATTCATGAAATATAACCAAAACCAAATAGAGAACACTTACCTCAGTCCATATGGTGAAAATCGCCTCCAAAAATAGGCCAAATCTGAGCTCCTCAACTCAAAATATGACCGAATGAAAAAACCCTTGTTTTATATTTATTTTTCTGCCAGCTATTCTGCCTCGTTTCTCATGCCAACCAATCATGAAACTCATTTTTTACGCCTCCAATGGATTCCTTATGAAATTTTAGTCAAGTTAGACTTTTGAATCACTCATTTTGACCTTATAATGAAGGAGATATGTTGGTCTCAAGCTCATTTTCTTAATGTGGTATCATTTATGCTTGAAGAAACGGCGTCGAAACATAAGAAAAATGAGCGCAACACAACCCAAACCTATCCGAAACTCACCCGAGGCCCTCGGGATCTCAACCAATAATTCTAACAAGTCATATATCATTACCCAAACCTAGTCACCTCCGTAACACCCAAAATAACACCAAAACACCAAATCAACCTCAGATTCAAGCCTAAGAACTTATAAACTTTCAAAATTCGCCAACAATACCGAAACCTATCGAACCACGTCCGAATGACGTCAAATTTTGCACACATATCACAAATGACACTACGAACCTACTCCAACTTCCGCAATTTCATTCCGATCCCGATACCTAATTTTCCACTGCCGACCAAAATTGCCAAATTTCTAACTTTCGCCAAATCAAGCCTAATTCTACCACGGACCTCCAAATTACATTCCGGACATAATCCTAGGTCTAAAATCACCCAACAAAGCTAACTGAATCATGAAAATCCAAATCCGAGTTCGTGTACTCATAAGTCAACTTCCGCTTGACTTTTCTAACTTAGCTTTCTAACTAAGAGACTAAGTGTCTCATTTCACTCCAAGACTACTCCGGACCCAAGCCTACCAACTCGATACAACTCAACACAGCTGAACAATACATCAAGAAATCATAAATGGGGGAAACGGGACTAAATCTCTCAGAACGACAGGTCGGGTCGTTACATCCTCCCCGTCTTAAACAAATGTTCGTCCTCGAACGACTCTAAGAACATACCTGGAGTCTCAATTAGGTGAAACCTTCAGCAATACCTTCTCGTCACATTTAAATCATATGAACGCATCTCGCGGTCATATCATACTCATCACGTATCCATCCAGCCACCATTTCCACTAATAGAGACACTATCGGACATATAAGTCCACAAGCACGCACTCACACAATCAACACCTCAGTGCTCAAGCTACAGTAAAAATCCAGCCTCAAGTCCTCCAAGCTGGTCCAACATCAACACACAGAAATCACATCTCGCACCTCATCCAGGGAATCACAAGCCGTCGATGCACAATTGATATCGGGCGCTCATGTACACATACAAATGCATGGAAGGAATTCACAGAGTTACGCTTCCAGCTGAATAAATACCGCATGATATGAATTTAAGAATGTGAAGTTTTCCTAAAGGTTCTGCAGCCTCTCGAAGATAAGTACAGACGTCTCCGTACCGATCCGCAAGACTCTACTAAACCCACTCATGACTCGTGAGACCTGTGTAACCTAGGCTCTGATACCAACTTGTCACGGCCCAAAATCTAACCATGGTCATGATGGCACCTATCGTGATACAAGGCAAGCCTATTTCCCAAAATACTACTACTAATTCGATTATAAGGAATTAATAAATCATTTCCAAAATTTGAAATTTTCATAAACTGAATCAATTCTCAATATAATTAATAAAAATATGGAAACGAGCCCCAAACATCAGGGTGTCACTAAGTCATGAGCGTCTAAAAGTATGAACTAAGATATATAACTGTCTAACTGTCAATACCGTCCAAAAAGAAGAATGATAAAGGAGTAAGAAGGTCCTGTGGACGCTAGCAGCTACCTTGTAGTCTCCAAAGATAGCTGGCATGAACTCAAGGATCGCCGCGCTCTAACTCACCTGGATCTTCACATAAAGTGCAGGGTGTAGTATGAGTACAACTGACTCAGTAGTAACAGAAATAATTAAGGAACTGAGTAGTAGTGACGAGCTAAGCAAAACTATCCAATTATTTATTTTCACAATTTACAATAAATATGAATAAACAGGTAAATTCCATAAACCAACAAATGCCACAAAGAAATTAACAGGTAAATTCATCAACAACAAAAGTAAATGAAACCTCATAACAATGTCACTCCATCACTCAACACTCAGCATTTAGCACTCACTACACACTCTCAATAGGTACCTACGCTCACTAGGGGTGTGTATAGACTCCGGAGGGGCTTCCAAAGCCCAAGCGCTAAAGCACGGACAACTCACATGCTGCATAGACAACTCACGTGCCATAATATCAATATCTGGATCCGCACGGTCAACTCACATGCTACGCGAACAACTCATGCGCTATGGTATAAATACCTGGATCCGCACGGTCAACTCACGTGCTACGCAGACAACTCACGCGTTATGGTATCATATCATATCAAATATCTCACAACAGGCCATCGAACTCACCTTAGTCATGAACCTCTATAGCCTCACCATCATCAACAAATAAGGGAACACAACCCAAATCAAATATCACATCATATCAGCAAAATAACAGAGACTGAGGTAACCATGTATAAGAATTTCTATGACTGAGTGCAAATAATGTGAGCACGAATAAATCCTAAGCATGATCTCTAATATGAAACCATCCAAGTTAAATAACATGAAAATATGTAACACAGATAATGGCCATTAGGCCTCATGGCATCACGGGACGGACCAATTCTCAATCCCTCGCGGTAATCACCCACACGCCTGTCACCTAGCGTAGGTATCACCTCCTAACAATCACATAATATCAATTTCTCCGGGTTCATACCCTCAAAGCCAGATTTAAAACTGCTACTTACCTTAACAGCGTAAAATCCTACTCCAGGATGCCCTCGTCTCTGGACTCGGTCTCCAAAACCTCTGAATCTAACCATAATCAGATTAATACCTTCAACATGGTCTAAAGAATCGAACCCACAATAAAAACTACATAAATATGCCAAAAATTAATCGGCCAAAACCCAGCCACATGCGCACGTCTCGGAATCAGTCAAAAATGGCAGAGTAATAAACCTCGTCCTATCCCAAGTCTAACCAAATAAAATTCGTCAAAATCCAACTCCGTTTGGTCCCTCAAATCCTCACTTAAAACTCTCAAAAACTCAAGCCTTAATTCTCTCAATTTCATTTTGAACTCATTAATGAAATCCCAAAAACGAAGATGGATTCATGAAATATAACCAAAATCGAGTAGAGAATACTTACCCCAATCTATATGGTGAAAATCGCCTCCAAAAATCGCCCAAATCCGAGCTCCCCAACTCAAAATATGACTGAATGAACAAACCTTTGTTTTATATATTTTTCTGCCAGCTATTCTGCCTCGTTTCTCATGCCAAACGATCCCGAAAACTCGCTTTTTATGCCTCCAATGGATTTCTTGTAAAATTTTAGTCAAGGTAGGCTTTTGAATCACTCAATTTGACCTTATATTAAAGGAGATATGTTGGTTTCAATATTTGGAAATAGTGTTGATTTTTAAATACGCCGTCAGTGGAAATTTCGTAATTAATTTGAAAAGTCTGGCAACCTAATATTTAGTAAAATGACCATAAAATCCACATACGATGCCCAAATTCGACGATTATTTTTGCTACGGGTTTGTAATTACGATACTGATCTAATGCTTCAATCAAAAAAGAAATCGGAGCTAATTTTCTTAATGTGGTATCATTTATGCTTGAAGAAACGACATCGAAACATAAGAAAAATGAGTGCAACACAACCCAAACCTATCCAAAACTCACCCGAGGCCCTCGGGACCTCAAACAATAATTCCAAAAAGTCATATATCATTACCCGAACCTAGTCTAACCTCCAGAACACCCAAAACAACACCAAACCACCAAATCAACCTCGGATTCAAGCCTAAAAACTTCTAAACTTTCAAAATTCGCCAACAACGCCGAAACCTATCGAACCACGTACGAATAACCTCAAATTTTGCACACACATCACAAATGACACTACGAACCTACTCCAACTTCCGGAATTTCATTCTTACCCCATTACCTAATTTTCCACTGCCGACCAAAATCACCAAATTTCTAATTTCGCCAATTCAAGCCTAATTCTACCACGGACCTTCAAATTACATTCCGGACACTCTCCTAATTCTAAAATCACCCAACGAAGATAACTGAATCATGAAAATCCAAATACGAGTTCGTTTACTCATAAGTCAACTTCCAATTGACTTTTCTAACTTAGATTTCTAACTAAGAGACTAAGTGTCTCATTTCACTCCAAGACTGCTCAGGACCCAAGCCTACCAACTCGATACAACCCAACACAGTTGAACAATACATAAAGAATCATAAATGAGGGAAACGGGGTTATAACTCTCAGAACGACAAGCCGGGTCGTTACACTCTCACTTCACTTTATATTCTACTATACTTTATGGTCTTTCCCGTTTAAGTATTTCAGATTGAATATAAAGCCTTGCTTAGATAAATATACAGTTTGTTAGCCTCATTTCATTTGCTTCTCGTTTGTTATCTAGATAGGGAACCTTTTATGTATTGGAAGTATTTGATTTTTCCATTTTGCACTAAAACAATTAACATGACCTTTTGGTTTACTCATTTTCTATCTGGAACCCTCTACCCACTAGCCATACTAATTCAGATTCGCATTGGGCAGACTCAATAAGGTGGTAAAACATTCTCTATCTTGAACCCGAGACCTCTGGTGAATGTGTTTGTTGTAGGAAATCTCTTATCATGTTAAAGGTTTATGTACGTACTAAGAGTTCCTTCTTTTGATACTGAACTAAACTGTTTGCATTGTTTATATGGAATGGTTCTTTAAACAATAGTCACTTTTTCTTAAGAGGCTAGTGATCATTTTATTGGTACTAAAGCAGCACCGAGTTTGTCTTGTCAGTAACATCAAGATCTTTGCAGAACTGTCAGCTTCCATATTCAGGAACCTTATAAAAAATTAGTTCCGATCTTGTCTAGTCCGAGAGGAAACTCAGGGAATGTAGAAAACTATCTACATCAGTTCTATATTCTGCATTTTGCACGAAAAGGCTAATATGGATAAAGTATCTATCTTTAGTTTATGGATGCTCTCTTTTTCCCTCAACATTTTAGATTCCTTTCTTCCAAGAGTCACCTTTTCTACCCTTCTTCTAATAGAATAGGCTGAAGTAAACCTTTTACTTATAATGAACCGATTACATTATGTTGAAGATGGGCTTTGGGGACAAATGGAGGAAATGGGTCAAATTTTACATTTTTATTGCCAGATTCTCTGTGATGGTGAATGGGAGTCCATGTGGTTTTTTTGGGAGTTTGAGGTGTTTAAGATAGGGTGATCCACTATTACTTGTGCTATTCATTTTGGTGATGGAAGCATAGGTAAAAGTGATGGATAAAGTGGTCAATGGGGGTTTACCGAAGGATTTTGATGCTACATTTACTGGGCATAGCAATGTGACAGCTACACATCTCTTATTTTCAGATGATACTTTGGTTTTCTGTGATGCAGAGGTGTCCTAACTAGATTACTTGAGATAGATTCTGATGTGGTTCCAAGTTATGTCAGGCCTTAAGATCAATCTTGGAACATGTGAGATCACGCCCAATAGGAGAAGTGGATAATATTGAAGAGATTGCGCAGGTGTTGAATTGTAAGGTCTTTACCTACTACCTATCTGGGGATACCATTGGATGCTTTGAGAAAATACCTTGCAGTATGGAATTCAGTGATCGAGAGAGTAGAGAAGCGACTAGCAGGTGGGTAAAAAAGAGGCATTTATCAAAAGGAGGTAAGGAAGTAATGATCAAAAGTAGTCTTTCTAGCATACCTACATATTTCATGTCATTTTTGTAGGCTCCTGGTGAAGTGACTAAAAGATTGGAAAGACTTTGGCATAACGTTTTTTGGGACACAACGGAAGGTACAAAAAAGTACTCCATCATTTAGTGAATTGGGGAGTTTTCACATCTCCAACAAAGGAATGGGAAGGACTCTGAGTGAAAGACCTTAAGGTTTTCAACAAAGCTATGCTAAGAAAGTGGATATGGAGATTTAGAGTGGAGGAGAACGCACTCTAGATGGAAGTGGTAGCGGAAAATATGGTATTATGGAAGGGGAATGGAGGACCAGAAACATCACAATACCATTTAGATGTGGATTACGAAGGTGTGTTATGAAGGGTTGGGAAGACTTTAGTAGACATATTTGTTTTAAGGTGGGAGATGGAAGCATGACTAGTTTTTGGGTGCAGAAGTGGTGTGGGGAAAATGAGTTGAGGGAAGCATTCCCTAACATATGTAAAGTATTTTTCCAAATAGAGATGACATTTCAACAAATTTGTAGGTCTCACGAGGGAGAAGTTCATTGGGATTTGAGATTTAGGAGGAACCTACAGGTCTGAGAATGGAAGAATTTCACGGTTTGGTTGAGATTTTGTATGGATTGGATACGCGGAGCTATATATTGGATGTTTGGAGGTGGAGAGAGAGTCGAGATGGAATATTTACTGTCAATCTTACTACAAGAGGCTATTAGGGAGAGAGGAACATATGTTCCCTCATTGCTCTATTTGGATTTTCAGAGCAGCGAAAAAAGTATGCTTCTTCGCATGATTGGAGGCAAGGGAAATGATATTGACTGGAAAAAAATTGAGAAAAAGGAGGATCACTTACGTTACTTGATATTTCATGTGCGAAAGAGTGAGCAAAGATGTAGATCATCTCCCATTGCATGCAAAGATGTAGATCATCTCCTATTGCAATGTCAAATGGCTAATCATTTGTGTAGGGTGGTCCTTAATTTGTTTGGGATTCAATGGGTCATGGATAGCATAGTGAAGGAGGCATTGCATAGTTGGGCTCATATGAGGGGAAAGATAAGTCCAAGGGAATAGAGTGTTGCTCTCTTAGCAATCATGTGAGTTATTTGAAAATAAAGAAATAACAGGACATTTGAAGGGGTGAAACAAGATTGTGTAAAATTGCAAAATAGTATTTTGTTTCTAATTTCTTTTTGGTGTATTCATGAGGTCCTTATTTGTATAGAGGATTGGGTTTCTTTTGTTGAGAACTACATTTTGGTGATGATTCTCTCGTTTTGATATACCACTTGTATAAGGAATTTTTCCCAATTGTTAATAAAATTATTTACCTTATAAAAGAGATTGCTCTCTTTTTTCCCTTGTAATTGCCAATTGCCTATCTTGGCTTTCATGGCATGATCCGAATTTTTTACTGTGCTGAGATTTAATCATATTCATCTGGAAGATATTTATTATTGCTTGTTTTTACTCATAAAAGACATGTAAGTATTTTTCGAAATAATCTTTACTTCTTTTGTTGACATGTGATGGGACATAATAGAACTTGGAGTATTCTCGGGTAGTAGGTGTTAGGGTTTTGCACTAAATTTATAATCTATTAAGACTATCTTTGGGAAAAAACTCCTAAAAGGAATAAATATGTTCCATATGCCTTATCCTTTTCTTGGTCAAAAAGTCTTGGACATCTATAAATTGAGGATCTCTACTTCTCACACCAACAACAAAAACAATAATATGCATAATGTAGTCATTAAGAGAATGACATTTAGGGGGAGATTTATGTTTTAGTATTTTCTTTAATATTAGTATTAGTTTTTTATTTCCTCTCTTATAAATGTAGGTCAATTAACCATACCGCGTTAAATGATAGTCTTTTTTGAGATATTTCTTTTATGGCTGATTATTGTCATCAAAGTGCTCTTTGTTAGCTTTCGCATGATGCATTGTTATTTCAATCCCAATAAGTAGTATCAGAGCAAGGTCGAAGACTGATTCATGGCAGGTTTAGATCTAGCAACAACCAATTTGACGGTGATGAAAATTCTTGACGGAAGTGCTACACAATGTTGGAGATGAAATTTTGACCATATCCAACACTCTTGCTAATGCATCTTTAAAACTAAAACTAAAAATATTGTGAAATCATTTTAACTCATACCTATTTTAACCAATTTTTAACTCATGCTTGCTTTTATGCATGAGCTATTTTTAAACCAATTCCTATTTTCAACCATTTTCAACCCATAATATTTCTAAATATGGCAAGCAATTGTTGACATTGAAGATTATGTGAAGAATGCAGATCAAGTTTATTTTGCCAGAAATTAAAATTCAGGCCAAAGGGAGAATTATTAGGATTTTGCCCTGAATTTCTAATCTATTAGGACTCTCTTTCTTGAATAAAGGGAAAAAGACTCCAAAGGAATAATCTGCTTCATATACCTTATCCTTTTGTTGGAAGAAAAGTCTTCAACATCTATACATTGAGGGCCTATGCTTCTCACAACAACAATAAAAATAATATCCACAACATAGTCATTAAGAGAATCATGTTTAAGGGGAGATTTATATTTTAGTATTTTATTTTATATTATATTAGTTTTGATCTCCTCTATGTAAATGTAAGTCAATTGACCAAACCAGTTTAAATGATAGTCTCTTTTTGATATATTTATTTTATGCCTAATTTGTCATCATCAAAATGACTTGTTATTTCGATCCCAACATTAGGCCCCTGTGACAGTTTGGGCTAAATCTATCACCATTTTATATAATAAGGTTAATGACTTGAAAAATTTTTGTTGCAGGCAGTAACCATTAGCACAAATGCATGGACTGATGCAGGGCATGCTGTAAATCAAGTGTATGACATTCTTTACATGATAGAGCGTAACGATATTGTTTTTAGTGTGGGAGGTGATGGTGGAATATACTTCCTGATAGTACCATTTTGCCAAATGTTGGTGGATATCTGCCTATGATTGATCAGGTGAAGAAACGTCTTCTGTTCTCGACTTCTTTCTGCAAGTTAAAAAGAATTTATAGTGATGTTAAACAATCTGTTTAATAGTGCATCTCCAAATTATTTACCTTTTTTTGGAATGTGCTTCTAACATCTCACTATTTTCTGCAAGGAAATGGTATAGCTGGATATTGTAGATATAGACAAGTTATTCCTGTGGGTCTCGGATGACGTCTGGACATTGACTCAAACTATGGGTTTCGGCGGAGCTTCCTTCCACATGTACTATTTTGTATTGTTGCTTGAATGCAAATAAAATCATGTTTTGTGGAAGACTGCAGGATAACTTGTAATGCTGTCTTTTTTATATCTATCAAAGTACTGATCTTATGGAACTTGTAAACAGGGCAAGAGAATGTATTCACCTCTCCGACAGCCAAGAGCTCAGCAAGTAATGATTGAAATCTTATCGGATCGCATACTAATTTTGCTTTGTTTCTTTTAAGTAATCCCCATTTAAAGAAAAATATTGAGCACATTTACTTTATGGGGGTGGAATAAGGTCAAAGAAATCCTACAGGTTGTTGTCCAGACAATGCCAGTTCCTCTTGCCAACCTCAACAATGTGGTAACCATGGCAATCTGTTTACAGATTACACCGGCAATCCTTATGCAGAATGTATACGGTCGAAATCAAGTAAGCCCGATTTTGTGAGGTCGAGGAGCCACTCCGAGCCCGAGTTTAAACTGGGCCAAGCGAGATCAATAGATCGAGCTCGAACCCGACGATGGAGTGCAAGGCTCGAGGAACGAAGCACGCGATACTAGGGTCGAGTATGGCCTACCTCGAGATGATGCCGTTATGGGTTTATAATAGAATGGGCGAGACCCCCGCAATGGCACAAAGTTCAAGGCATAAATCCCGCAACAGATTTGTACGAATTCATACAAGAAGGTTAGACAGATGTACAAATTAGATTCCTTTCCAGAAATAGGAATGTACCTTATTTGGGACTCCCCTATTATATAAGGGGGAGTCAATTCATTTGTAAACATCAACAATCACTGGCAAAGAATATACACTCTTACTTTTTGTGCTCATCTCTCATCAGAATTATTGTTTAGTTTTATAATATTCTCTTTACTTAATCCTACTATTGATTCGAACTCTTCTCGAGGTTATCTTGGCTCGAAGTCGAGGTCGAGGCCTGCTCATACACTGGTTTGATTTATCTTGCTCACTTAACTCACACACTTATCTTCTCGATTATTAACCAATATTGGATTAAATCACATATCTTTTAGACCTCAACATAAGTTTAATTGTTACTCAGATTTTAGGGTAAACAGTTTGGCGCCCACCGTAGGGCTAAAGATAATAGTTATTATTCCAGTGCTGATTTTGATAACACACATTATTTTCACACTTGTTCTTGTCAAAGTTTCTTCGTTTTCAGGTTGAAACATGTAGAACTCGCAAAACGCACCCGTACACGGAAGTGATGGCCTCGGATTTCACGGGGAAAATGATAATGTAGTTTCTTTAAGGGTCGGTGTACCACCGCTTAACCCCGGGGTAGTTCCAATTTCAGAGCCAGTCGATGTTGGTTCACGCGTTGCTCTAAATGCGGACTTAGGTGCAGACATCGGAGGAAGTGTACGCGTGGAGGCCCAACCTGGTGGTCAAGGAACGCAGGGTTTAGGAGATGGGGGAGTTAGCCTCCAAGTAATCTTCAAAATGCTAAGAGTTCAGCAGAAGCTATCGCTCAACTGCAAAGTCAACAAAAAACTTCGAGCGTGGTTGAGCCAGGAACCACTCGTCGAACTGGGCCGGTGCTGGAGAGGTCGAATGATAATGGATCAGGGACTGACCCTACAATCATGAAAATGCTCTAAGAGCTCAACAAAAGGATCGAATCAGGAGAAATAGGATCGAAGATAATGACAAAAAGGTGGAGAAGTACAACTCCCGAGTCGATCAGATATCGGGGGAACCTCCGATTTTGAAGGGTTTGGATTCCAAAAAGTTCGTACAAAAGCCTTTTCCCCCGAGCGCGGCCCCGAAGCCTATTCTAAAGAAGTTCTGCTTGCCGGACATGTTGATACCCAATTTTTTCTCAAACTATTTTAAAATTTGCATATATACCTTCAAAACCACTCTTTATAATAACTGATATTTTTATTAAATTCTTTTTTTCAGTATTTTTATATTCAATAATTATCCATAAATTGTATTATAAATAATTTTAAAATATTTTCCAGCTCAATATATCATTTTTAATCCTATTAGGATTTGATTATTTCACAAATTAGCCAATTTGGCGTTATTTGGCTATAATTACAATAATTTTGCAATTATAGCCTAATTGTACATTTTATGTCATTTTAATTCAATAGTTAGTCATTTTATATTTTAAATATTAGTTAATTACCTTAATTTCACCTATTTAGTCTTAATTATATTTTATATGATTATTAGCTATTTTTATTAATTATTTATCTAATTTTAATGGGTATTTAACAAATAGTCATTCTTTATTTAAATTTCAGCCTAAATCAAACCTGGTCCTAACCCAATTAACCCCAGCCCAAACTAAATTCCTACCCGGCCCAACCCCACGACTAATCTAAGTCGTTGATCAATTTAAATCAACGGCCCAGATTAGTGTTACCATAATTGAACCTAGGAGACTACCCCCCCTCCCCCGACCCCTCATTCACTCGGTCTCTCTATATCTCTACTCTCTCTCTCTCTCTCTCTCTCTCTCTATCTCTCTAATTCTCTAGAGACTGCCAGTCTCCTCTCCACCTCTGATGAGGCCCTTCGTCTTCTCCGGGCACCTCTCCACGGGAAGCCATGGAATACTCACCGCCCTTCTGCCTCCTATAGATCCTTTACGATCGGTGTTGCTATCCCTAAGGTCTTCAAGAGACCTGGGTTCACTCTCTTACCCCCCCCCCCCCCCCCCCCCCCCCCGACCTGTACTCACCATTCTCCGGCCACATCTGGCCGTCCAAGTAAGATCTATGACTTTTGGGGTTTAAACCGGTAATGTTTTGAGGTTTTCTTATCTTTTTGGTTCTCTTTGAAACCCTAAATGTTTAAAACTCGCCCGATTCTTTAGATCTATGGTAGATTTGGGTGTATCCTGAGTTACTATGCTATACTTCTTAAAGGTTTTCCGATTTTCCCAAAATGGCTTTTCATCTTCAAACTAGGGTTCTTAAACCCCTTTTAAAAACGCTTTTTCTCCTGATTTTTTGTATTAATCTATGAGTCTCTATGTTTAAAACGTTTGCTTAAGCCTTATCCTCTATTCAAGTTATTCTGCTGAAAACCCTAATTTTTCTTAGTTATAATCATAGGGTTCTGAGTTGTTTCTGATGATATGTTCTATTATGTTTACTGTTTTCTCCTGAAAATTCTATGATTTGTGTTTTTACCCCAGGTTTACATATTAGGGTTCCTGACTATTCACTTCTTTTGCCTATATCATGTTTGCTTTGTCTATTCGTACTGTGTTCTATATGAATCCCTAACCTTTGCATGATTTTACCTTACCAGTCTTCTTGAGGTTCTGATTTTTGTCTATTATATGATATTGTGCTTATTCTAATAATATTGTGATAAATCAGTGCTATCTTTTCTATTTTTTGAATCCCTGATTCCTTGTGATTTGAGACCTTATGGATTAATTTCCGACCTTAGTCCATTTTTTACCTTGTTACATGATTTATTTTTTGTTAATTGATTCACATTCCCTTAATTAGAGTCTGTGAACCTAGCCTCTATTGTATGCTTGTACTGATTTGAAATTATTTTCTTATATGTCATATGCATGTCACATATGGGAACTTTCCTTATTTGTTGTTTTGCCTGCTAGCCGTTTGAACTCAATCCCTTCAATTAAGGGATACCTATACTGATTGTGTACTGATTGATGCTCAGTCCCTAATTACTAGTTTATTTTGATTTCCTACCTTATTCACTACTGGTTTTCAAAAACTAACTCTTTCATTAATAAAAGACAAACATAGACTTTGTTCTATTCTCTCTTTCTCACACACACACAATCTACTATTCTTCTCTCGATTGTTTGTTATTGCTAGTCGACTGGAAGCCAAGACTAGCTATTCTACCTGCCTCTTATTCTGTATTTGCTATCTTCAACTGGTATGTTTCTAGTTTATATTTAAAGTCTCCAAAACAACATGTTTCTCTGGTTATTACGACGCATCCTGCTTCTGGTTTCCTTTTACTTATGGTTATGTTGTCCTACTTGCAACTAGTTTCACATATTATGTTGTTTGGTTCTAGGTATATCCTCCCTTATAGCCTCAGCATGCAATCCCTAAGATACTATAATTGCCTTGTATATTACTTAACATGTGTTTCTTAAACCTATGTGTAATTATGTCCTACCCCCTCCTAGAACTCCCTCTAATCTGATTCTGTGATTGGTTTTCAACCATGATTGATCCCATACTCTAGGTATCTCTGATTGTATGACCATGTCTAACTAGTATTTCTAAGTTGGTGTCCCACTACCTGTAACCAATTGCAAGGCTTCTGCCTAGTTTGTGTTTATCATGTTATGTGCTCTATGTGTCCCCAATTCCCATTGTCCCTGAGTGAAATCTATGTTTGAATGTGCTGAACCTGTGCGAGTTGTTTGCTGCTTTTCCAAAGATGTTTGCATTATATTCAAGTTGTTTCAGTACTAAACAAAACCTTTTCAGAAAATTTCTTTATTGACTGAATCAATCCAGTACTACTTTATGTCAAAACCTTTTCAAATCTATCTCCTGCACTTCACTTGATTCCTAGACCTTTAAGTTCTGCCCCCTCAGTGTGAGCATTGCCCGGGAACCCTTAAGGTCCTTAGGGAACTTTGACACACCCGGACTATGAAAAGGTTATGAATACCATATGGCATAAGGTTTGGAGGATTTGGGCCTGAGTGAAGGCTCCCTATAGAATAACTTCTTATTTTCTACTTTGTTTATGCAATTCATAATTCCTGGTTTGTAATAATCTGTAAACGACTCATGGGGGCTGGATAGTGAAATGGGAGGGGTAACTACGCATGCTTAGTTATTACAAGGGTAGGAACCATGTTTTAAGATTTATTTCTTATCTGCGCAATAGAAATCATGTGTAGGTTCACATCCATGCATTAAAAATCTTGCTTTTTAGGTCCCATGTACACTGTTTCAGCATCTTGTTTCAGTACTATCGTTCATCACTTAGAAAAATCTTTGATAGGGTATATAAGGTTAATAATTGGTATCTTCTGCAATCATGTTTTATATTGCTATGCGCACTTACAAATCTTGTCCCTAGGATAACATTAACAAGCTGTACTCTGGCTATTCTTGAAACGGTGCATAATTTTGTGATTTCATGTGCATTTAGAAATCCTGTTTAGGTTCTTATGCATCATGCTGAATTAGACATCATTCTATAGGATCGTACTCATTTAACTGCACTTAGTCTAAATACAGATATCTAAAATAGTCCCTTATTCTAAACAACTGGTAATTAGTCCTTGCACATCTTCAACACCTAGAATTGCATGTTATTAGCTATAAACAACCTAGAGTCATTAGCAAATCTGAATAACTGTTGCATGTTATCCTACACCTAGCCAAGCCTTAGGTAATCAACTTAAAAAATAAAACCAGAATTGTCCTTTGTGATTAGTGTTCAACTGTCAGCATGCTTAAAACCAGTAGGCAAGCCTGATTAAGACTTCCTCTTTGAGTTATGCAATAAATCTGTCTTTGTGTTAGCACTTAGATACCATGCTTAGGATCTGAACCTGAATATGGACCTTAGTTATGTATGAGACATGTTGTTTATGTGTACTGTGTGTGGAGGAATACTTGAGCCTTTATCTGCTTTCCATGCTTTCCCTTTATCTGCAGTCCTACTTGTTTATTATATGTCGCCTTAGCATTTTCACCTTTAAAACCTGAGGGTCTGCCTAGAACCTCCTTTAGGATAGGAGTCCTAATTTCCTCCGGGACTGATAGTAAGGGACGGGTAACAACATGCAATAGAGGTTGATACCAACACTCGATTTAGTTTCTTTCACGGGGTGGGAAAGGGTAGAATATGGATATGATGACCGGTGCGCTAATACCACGTGTAGCCCCTCTTCGAGGAGTGATTACCGGGTATTGCATTGATGTGATCCATATTATTATAAACCTTGGATACCTTTATATGCTTAGATTGTAATCCTTTCAAAAGCTAATCTTCTTTACTGTTTTCAAACATCTCATGCTTAAGACTTAAATCCCCTCTTATTTGAGCCTTTATTTGTTTTTTTGCTAAGCCGTACAAATTCACAGAAACCATTTGGCCGGGAACCACACTTGTTGATCCTTAGGGGTGACTAACACCTTCCCCTTAGGATAATTTCAAGCCCTTACCCAATCTCTGGTTAGTAATGTAGTTGTAATTGAACCCCTTAGGTTCCCTAACGCACCGTTAAAATCGTTAGGTGGCGACTATTCAAAATATGCAAATCCCTTTCCCAAAAGGAACGAGTTGTCTCAACCCATGTCATAAAACACCTTTCAACCGGGTCCCAAAAGGAGCGCTCGGGGAAAAAATGGGGGCGCGACATCATGGCGACTCTGCTGGGGATATCCAGGCTTTTTACCATTTCAAATTGTTTCGTGAATTTGTGCCTTTATTTTTGTTTAAATACCTGCACCCTTTCCTCTTCCTTTTTCATGCAATTAATTGTTTACTTCAGGTATTTACTTTTCCTCAAAGATGAAACTGACATGTCTCTTTGTTTTCTTTTGTAACTGCTTTAAATCATTACTATTTTTTTATCGATTTCTTTAATGTGCAAATACGTGACAACTTGTTTTATTACTTATTATTTCATAATCATGCTCAACATTCATACTCCACTAGTGTCAAACAAAATACTGTAGCAACGCTTGATGAGTGGTTTCCCTCGTCCTATATTATTACCCACTAAATTCGGAAAGTCTTATTTGCGGTAAAACTAGTAGATCAGCGGTGTAGTCGATGGTTCCGTGCCTTTCCCCCTTGAGTTGTCCACTCAAGGGTACCGGTCTAAAACCCCATAGAAACCTTACTCTGTTGCACTGTTGCATGCATCATGGTTAGACCTAGTCGAGCTAAAGTGTCGTCTGCATGATAGCTTTTAAGATAGCCTTATCCAAAGTCCACTAGGTTTCCCTAAACCTAAAAGGACGCCCTCACGTTCTGTGCATTTATTTGGAGAACTAAATGATCCCTGCTAATTATTGACGTTAAATAGTCGAGTATGGTGGGGGTAAGGGCCTAACCTTATTTGCTTTGCAGAAAAATGAGGCACGAAGTCCCCAGATTCGGCATGGTCTCCAATATCCACCCAAGACTGTTGAGTTGGTAGGGGGATCTGCACTCTAGCAACAAAGCTATTGTCAGGAAACACTTGGGTAACCTACCATCTCTCCTGGAAATCCAGCCTAACAAAATGATAATAAAGGTTGCTACCCTATTCTGGGATCGTGAAAGGTCCGTGTTCCGCTTTGGGAACATCGAAATGACACCTTTGATAGAAGAGATAGGAGGGCTGGCTAACCTAGTATGGGGGGTCGTTGATGCCTGAGAACTGCACAGACATGTAATGAGACAACGTAGTAAACAGACATTGATTCAGATGAAGACGACATACCTGACGAGATTGTCAAAGAAGTTGAGAACTTTGAGAACAGACCTAAGTCCAACCTGGACAAGACTGAAGTCATCAACTTGGAGATTCATAAAACGTCAAGGAGACTCGCATCAGAATTCATTTGTCACCATTAGAAAAGAAATAATACATAGAGTTTCTAAAAGAGTATGAGGATATATTTGCATGGTCGTATGATGACATGACTGGTCTAAGTACGTCTATTGTGGCTCACAAACTGCCAACCAATCCAACGTGTCCACCGGTGAAACAAAAGCTCAGAAAGTTCAAACCCGACATGAGTTTGAAAATCAAAGAAGAAGTTACCAAGCATATCAACGCCAAAGTTCTCCAGGTAGTGGAGTACCCGACATGGTTAGCCAACATTGTACCTGTGCCGAAGAAATACGGGAAGGTCAGAGTCTGCGTCGACTACTAGGATCTCAATCGGGCTAGTCTGAAAGACGACTTCCCCTTACCAAATATACACATTCTGATTGACAATTGCGCCAAGCATGAATTGCAGTCCTTCGTGGATTGCTTCGCTGGTTATCACCAGATTTGGATGGATGAGGAAGATGCTGAGAAAACGGCGTTCATCACGCCATGGGGAGTGTATAGTTACAAGATGATGCCTTTCGGCCTAAAGAATGCAGGGGCCACCTACATGAGGGCCATGACCACCATATTCCATGACATGATTCACAAGGAGATCGAGGTGTACGTGGATGATGTCATTATCAAATAAAAGAAAGCTTCTGATCACATGGAGAATTTGGGGAAGTTCTTCAATAGATTGTGAAAATACAATCTGAAACTAAACCTCGCGAAGTGTGCATTCGGGGTTCCTGTTGGGAAGTTGCTGGGGTTTATTGTAAGCCTTCGGGGAATAGAATTGGATTCGTCAAAAGTCAAAGACATTCAAGAACTACCACCGCCAAGGAACAAGAAAGATGTGATGAGTTTCTTGGGGAGGCTTAATTACATCAATCGGTTTATAGCACAGTCTACAGTCATCTGTGAGCCAATCTTTAAGATGTTGAAGGACGATGCGACCAAGTGGACCGACGATTGTCAAAAGGCTTTCGAAAGAATCAAGGAATATTTGTCAACACCGCCAGTCCTAGTACCGCCCGAGCCAAGCAGACCTCTGTTACTCTATCTTGTCGTGTTAGGCGGAGCTTTCGCCTGCGTTCTGGGGCAGCACGATGAAACGGGAAGGAAGGAACAAGCTATTTATTACCTAAGTAAGAAGTTCACTCCGTATGAGGCCCGGTATTCTCTATTAGAACGTACCTGTTGTGCTCCAACTTGGGTCGCCCAAAAGCTGAGGCATTACTTCTGTGCCTACACAACATATCTCATATCAAGGATGGATCCATTAAAATACATCTTTCAGAAGCCCATGCCCACTAGCAATCTAGCCAAGTGGCAAATCCTGTTGAGCGAATTCGACATTGTTTACATGACTCAGAAGGCAGTTAAAGGACAAGCTTTGGCAGACCATCTTGCTGAGAATCCCGTAGATGGAGAATACAAACTCCTGAAAACATATTTTCCTGATGAAGAGGTATCATTCATAGGAGGAGATATTGCAGAACCCTATGATGGTTGGAGGGTGTTCTTTGATGGAGCAGCAAACTTCAAGGGAGTCAGTATCGGAGCAGTCCTAGTATCAGAGATCGGTCAGCATTATCCGATATCCGTCAAACTCAGGTTCCCTTGCACCAACAATATGGCCAAATATGAAGCCTGCATCTTGGGGCTCAATATGGCCATTGACATGAACGTCTAGGAGTTATTAGTGATCGGTGATTCAGACTTATTGGTACATCAGGTACAAGGAGAATGGGAAACAAAGAATTCCAAGATACTTCTGTATCTGCACCACGTACAGGAATTAAGAAAGGGGTTCACAAAGATAGAGTTTCGGCAGGTCCCCAGAATCCAAAATGAGCTCGCCGACGCATTGGCTACTTTATCCTCAATGATCCAGCATCCGGACAAGAATTTCATTGACCCTATTCCTATAAAGATCCATAATCAGCCAGCTTACTGTGCATATGTTGAAGAAGAAGCAGACGAAAATCCTTGGTTTCATGACATTGATGAGTACTTGGCAAAAGGAGAATACCCCGAGCTTGCAAATTCCACTCAGAAATGCAGACTTCGGAGATTATCCAACAATTTCTTTCATAGCGTAGGAATCCTATATAGGAGGACTTCCGATTTGGGTTTATTAAGGTGTGTTGACGCAAAATAAGAATCAAAATTGATGGAAGAAATTCATGCCGGGACCTGTGGCCCACATATGAACGGTTTTGTTCTAGCAAAGAAGATACTCCGAGTTGGTTACTTTTGGATGAATATGGAAACGGACTGCATCCAGTATGTTCGGAAGTGCCTCCAAGTGAGCTCAATGCAACCAGCTCACCATGGTCGTTCGCCGCTTGGGGTATGGACGTTATTGGACCAATCGAGCCTACCGCCTCCAATGGCCACAGGTTCCTTTTGGTCTCCATTGACTACTTCACTAAATGGGTCGAAGTGGCCTCCTACAAAGCAGTTACTAAGAAAGTCGTGGCCGACTTTGTCCGTGACCGCATTGTTTGTCGGTTAGGAATTCCCGAGTCAATCATCACTGACAATGGTTCTAATCTCAACAGTGACTTGATGAAAGCTATGTGTGAAACTCTCAAGATCAAATATAAAAATTCCACAGCATACAGACCCCAAATGAATAGAACCATAGAGGCCGCTAACAAAAACATCAAGAATATACTAAGGAAGATGATAGAAAGGCACAAGCAGTGGCATGAGAAGTTATCATTCTCTTTATTGGGATACCGCACCACTATCCGCACATCAACAGGGGAAACTCCCTATATGCTAGTTTATGGTACAGAGGTTGTTATTCCTGCCGAAGTGGAGATTCCATCTCTAAGAATTATACAGGAAGCTGAGCTCAGTGATGCAGAGTGGGTAAGGAGCCGTTATGAGCAACTAGCCCTCATAGACGGGAAGAGAATGAATGCAGTATATCATGGTCAACTATATCATAACAGAATGGCCAGGGCCTTCAACAAGAAAGTCAAGTCGAGACGATTCACACTAGGACAACTGGTGTTAAAGAAAATCTTTCCGCATCAAGATGAAGCCAAGGGGAAGTTCTCTCCCAACTGGAAAGGTCCGTACATAGTTCATAGAGTGCTGACAGGAGGAGCACTCATACTTGCAGAAATGGACGGAGAAGTTTGGCCTAAACCGATTAATTCAGATGCAGTCAAGCGCTACTATGTGTAATCTTTATGCTTTCTTAGCGATGTAAATTTAACTACGCCTGACCTAATTCCCGTTTGAGAGGGGATATGTAGGCAGCCCTATGGGTTTGGTCATAATTCAATAAAAATCTATTTTTCCCCGCAATTGGAAACTGGGGCAGAATTTTGAGGAGGACCCTCAAAATTCTGAAGCGAGCAGTAGTCCACAAACATTCACCCAGCCAACTGGGGTAGAATCTTGATGAGGACCCTTAAAATTCTGAAGCAAGTTTAGCCAATCGCCGTACGAGCAGCAGTCAAAGGTGACCACCCAGCAAACTGCGGTAGAATTTTGAGGAGGACCCTCAATTACCGGGTATTGCATTGATGTGATCCATATTATTATAAACCTAGGATACCTTTATATGCTTAGATTGTAATCCTTTCAAAAGCTAATCTTTTTTACTGTTTTCAAACATCTGCATGCTTAAGACTTAAATCCCCTCTTATTGAGCCTTTATTTGTTTGTTTGCTAAGCCGTACAAATTCACAGAAACCATTTGGCCGGGAACCACACTTGTGGATCCTGAGGGGTGCCTAACACCTTCCCCTTAGGATAATTTCAAGACCTTACCCAATCTCTGGTTAGTAATGTAGTTGCAATTGAACCCCTTAGGTGCCCTAACGCACCGTTAAAATTGTTAGGTGGCGGATCTTCAAAATATGCAAATCCCTTTCCCAAAAGGAACGAGTTGTCTCAACCCATGTCATAAACCCCTTTCAACCGGGCCCCGAAAGGAGCGCTCAGGGAAAAAAGGGGGGCGCGATAGGACATACCTAAATACAACGGGACCACCGATCCTAATGAACACACCACTACATACACATGCGGTATAAAGGGAAATGACTTAGAGGACGATGAGATCGAGTCCGTCTAATTTTAAAAAATTGGGGATACTTTATCTAAGGGAGAAATGATTTGGTGTCACAACCTGCCCCGAAATTCTATCGATTCATTCACTATGTTGGTAGATTCATTTGTAAAGGCACACGGTGGTGCTATAAAGGTTGCAATGAGGAAATCAGATGCCTTCAAGATTAAACAAAGGGACAACAAATGGTTAAGGGAGTTCTTGTCTCGATTTTAGATGGAACAAATGGAGTTACCACTGGTCTCCGATGATTGGTTCGTTCAAACTTTTACACAAAGGTTGAACGAACGAAGTCCGGTAGCATCACCACAGTTGAAGCAAAACCTGGTTGAATACACTGTTGTTACATGGACGGAGATGCATAATCGCTACCAATGAAAGATCAGGGTCGAGGACGACCAGTTGGGAGCCCCCTCGGGGTCAGTTCACCCGAATAGATTTGCGGTAAAGGCCTCGAGGAATATTGACAGAGAATCGAGGTCAAGCAGAGAGCGGTACCAGCCATATGTCGCAGATCGAAGAAACAACAATTCGGGACGCAATCCCCCCCGGAATGACCGAAGAAATTATCGAGTGCAGAACTCTCGGGGACTCATGAGTAAGAATGGATCTGATAAGTACTCTGATCCCGTAGAAGCACCTCAATTATCAGAGTATAACTTTAGCATCGATGCCTCGGGTATCGTTTCGGCCATTAGAAGGATTAAGAACACCAGGTGGCCCAGACCTATACAAATTGACCCATCTCAAAGGAATCCTAACTTGACGTGTAAATATCATGGTACGCATGGCCACATGACCGAAGACTACAAGAAGTTGAGAGAAGAGGTAGCTCGGTTGTTCAACGAAGGTCACCTTCGAGAGCTCCTCAGTGACAGGGCCAAAAATCACTTCAGATAAAGAGACGCCAATAGAAATAATGAGCAAGAGGAACCCCAGCATATCATCCACATGATCGTTGGTGGGGTCGACATCCCACAGGGACCTATTTTCAAACGCACCAGAGTGTCAATTACAAGAGAGAAACGGACCCGAGATTACATGCCCGAAGGCACCCTTACATTCAAAGACGAGGAAACAGAAGGCCTCTCTCGGCCGCACAACGACGCCCTGGTAATTTCTATTTTACTAAATAAAATTTAAGTTAAACGTGTTCTTGTGGATCCAGGTAGCTCGGCCAACATAATCAGGTCGAGGGTCGTAGAGCAGCTTGGGCTGCTAGATCAAATCATACCAGCATCTCGAGTCTTAAATGGATTCAACATGGCTAGTGAAACAACGAAGGGAGAGATCATCCTGCCCGTGAATGTGGCCGGGACCATCCAAGACACAAAATTCCATGTCATCAAAGGTGACATGAGGTACAATGTGCTGCTCGGAAGGCCGTGGATCCATAACATGAGGGCAGTACCATCGAATCTTTACGGGGAGAAACACACAGCAAAAGAGATGTTTTCAGTTCATGATTTGACACCAGCACCAACACCTTCAACCTCGGATAAATCAAACATCAAAGACAAGAAGATGTCTAAATAGCAATCACAGTCCACAGCCTCGACTGAATCCGAGAGCAGATGCTCGAGGAAGAAGAAGAAGATTTCCTTACCCCTCGAGATTTCTTCGCTCCTGAGGAATCAGATGCAACAAAGTCCACAGTCGAGGAACTGGAGCAGGTGATATTGATCGAACATCTACCAGAACAGAAGGTATACCTGGGAACGGGATTAACCCCTGAACTCAGGAAAAAACTCATTCAATTCCTTATTAATAACATAGATTGTTTTGCATGGTCCCATTTAGATGACAGGGATCCAACCGGAGGTAACAACATATCGGCTAAGTCTCGATCCCAGGTTTAAATCGGTGAAGAAAGAGAAAAGGCCGCAATCCGAGATAAAACACACCTTCATAAAGGACTAGGTAACTAAACTTCTCAAAATAGGGTACATTAAGGAAAATATCCCGAGTGGTTAGCAAACATGGTCGTACTCCCTAAAAAAAGAAACAAGCTTAGAATGTGCGTAAATTATAAAGATTTGAACAACGCATGCCCTAAAGACTCATTTCCACTGCCTAACATCGATCGTATGATCGACTCCACAGCCGGCCAAGAGATCCTTACTTTTCTCGATGCCTACTCCAGGTACAACTGAATTCAGATGAACCCGGAGGACCAGGAAAAGACTTCATTTATCACTAAGTATGGAACAGATTGTTACAATGTAATGCCCTTCAGGTTGAAAAATGCGGGAGCTACATACCAACGCCTAGTTAATAAAATGTTCGAGCAACGAATAGGTAAATCATGTGGAAGTTTACATTGACGACATGATAGTTAGGTCCCTGCGCAGAGGACCATTTGACTCATTTGCAGGCAACATTCGAGGTTCTGAGAAAATACAACATAAAACTCAACCCCGGGATATGTGCTTTCGGAGTCGACTCGGGCAAGTTCCTGGGTTTCATGGTATCAAATAGGGGGATCGAGATCAATCCTGACAAAATTAATGCCATCGAAGAAATCACCATTGTGGACAACGTGAAGGCCGTACAACGGCTAACCGGACGGATATCTGCTTTGGGAAGATTTATCTCGAGGTCATTGGATCGGATTCACAAATTCCTCTCTTTTCTCAAAAGAAGAATGATTTCACATGGACTCCGGAATGTCAGCAAGAGTTAGAGGAATCAAAATGGTACCTATCGATCCCACCTCTGCTTCACACTCCGAAGGCGGATGAGAAACTATACCTATACTTGGTCGTGTCCAAGGTAGCGGTAAGTGGCGTGCTAGTTCGAGAAGATCAAGGTACACAATTCCCTATTTATTATGTAAGTTGAACCTTAGGAGATGCTGAAACCAGGTATCCGCATTTAGAGAAGTTAGTACTTGCATTAATAAGTGCATCTAGAAAACTAAAGCCATATTTCCATTGTCACCATATATGTGTGTTAACTACTTATCCACTTCAAAATGTTTTGCATAAGCCCGATTTATTGGGCAGATTGGCCAAATGGGCCATCGAGCTCGGTGGGTACGATATTGAATATCAACCCCGAACGGCTATCAAGTCTCAAATCCTAGCACACTTCGTGGCTGATTTTACTCCTACCCTCGTACCCGAAGTAGAAAAGGAACTTCTACTAAAGTCAGGTACATCATCAAGTGTGTGGACCCTCTTCACAGACGGTGCCTCGAATGTGAAAGGGTCCGGGCTCGGCATTGTTTTAAGACCACCTACGGGTAGCACTATTAGACAATCTATCAAAATTTCTAGATTAACTAACAATGAGTCCGAGTACGAGGCCATGATTGCAGGTCTCAAATTAGCCAAAAGCCTGGGAGCAGAGGCCATCGAAGCTAAATGTGACTCTCTGTTGATGGTAAACCAAGTGAACAAAAGAGATTCGAGATGATAGGATGCAGATATATTTTGACAAGTTACAGGTGACATTGCACCACTTGAAGGAGTGGACTTTGGACCATATACCTTGGGAGCAAAATAGTGAGGCCGATGCACGCGAATTTGGGTTCATCAGTCGAAGAAGATGATGTTATCTCGGGGACTATTGTTCGGCTGTCGAGGTCTGTGGTCGAGGAAGGTCATGCTGAGATAAACTCTACAAGTTTGACTTGGGATTAGAGGAACAAATATGTTGAGTATTTGAAACACAGAAAGCTCCCTTCGGACACTAAAGAATCGAGAGCCCTACGATCTAAAGCGGCCCGATTCACACTGGATGAAAATGAAACGTTGTACAGGAGGAACTTTGATGGACCATTAGCCGTATGCTTAGAACCGGGGGACACCGATTATGTTTTACGAGAAATCCACGAAGGCACTTGTGGGAACCACTCTGGCGCTAACTCTTTGATTCACAAAATTATTTGAGCTGGATATTACCAGTACAACATGGAGAAAGATACTAAGGCGTTTGTTCAAAAATGTGACAAATTCCAAAGGTTTGCACAAATGATCAATCATCCCGGTAAACAACTCCATTTAGTCCTATCCCCGTGGCCATTCATGAAATGGGGGATGGACATCGTAGGCCCCCTGCCAACAGCACCAGGTAAAGCTAAATTCATTTTGTTTATGACTTACTACTTTTCCAAATGGGTGGAAGCACAGGCCTTCGAGAAAGTAAGAGAAAAAGAAGTCATAGACTTCATATGGGATCACATCGTGTGTTGGTTCGGGATACCCGCTAAAATTGTATGTGATAACGGGAAACAATTCATCGGCAACAAGGTAACAAAGTTCCTCAAAGATCACAAAATAAAAAGGATCTTTTCGACACCATATCACCCAAGCGCAAACGTCCAGGCCGAGTCCACTAACAAGACTATTATTCAAAACTTAAAGAAAAGGTTGAGTGACGCCAAAGGGAAATGGAGAGAGGTTTTACCCGAGGTCCTTTGAGCATATCGAACGATATCAAAATCCAGCACGGGAGCAACCCCGTTTTCTTTGGTGTATGGTTCCGAAGCGTTAATTCCAGTCGAGGTCGGGAAACCTAGCGTCAGGTTTCAGCATGCAATCGAGGAATCAAATCATAAGGCTATGAACACTAGCCTCGAACTACTAGATGAAAAACGAGAAGATGCACTTGTTTTGAATGGCCGCACAAAAACAAAGGATCAAGAGGTATTATAACAGGAGGGTCAACCTTCATCACTTCGGAGTTGGAAACTTAGTTCTAAGGAAAGTCACCCTCAATACTTGAGACCCAAACGAAGTGATGTTCTAAAACGTAATTACCACACAAGAGGGTGATTTGTGTGGAGTCCGATTTTTGTGTGCACTAGTTATAGAAGGACCAGGTTCTTCTATGTGTTCCAACCTATACTGTTTGCGGAATAATAAATACAGAAAATAAATAACACAATAATTTTACGTGGAAAACACCTGGCTCAAAAGGTGAAAAACCACGACCTGCTTTCAAGTAGGATTTTCCCAAACACTCCACTAAAATCACTGAGCCAAAAACAGCATTTACAAAAACTCTTTGTAAACCTAGGATTAACTCTAATCCCTTTATGGCAAACTAGCCTCTAGTTATTTGCTACAAATCCAAGTTAGCTATAACTTCAACACTCAGTACCTATTACAAATGATTCTAGATAAAGCTAAAAAGGTACAAATTGAAATCCCTACTACAAGTAAACTAGACTAAAAGACAACAGTTGGAACTGATTCTTCTAGCTGTTCCAAGTAGCTTCAGAGTCGCAAACTTAAATCTCACACGAACTGCTTGCAAAATTGCCTTGCTAATTTTGCTCTCAATTCTTGTTTTTCTTCTGCTTTTTGTGCGTCCCTGTACAATAAGAACAATCTGTAATATGTAGGATTAGTAGACGAGAGATTTACTAGAGTTCTAATGCTACTCTTCCTTGGTGAAAGAGTTCTAGTTAATCTCAACTCCTCGAATCCTTCCTTATCTTTGATTCTGTTCTTACTGAATAAGGAGTCCTTCTCCTTATTATCTTGCAATCTTTTCGATCAGGAGATATCTCTTTAATTCGCATATTTTGTTTATCTCCTGCATGTGCACCTCATATGCCTTTAACTCCACATGTGACTATGTCGCCAACGATGGACCTGGTTCAACTTTGAGTTCCTTTGTCAATCTTTAAAACCATTCAATTTCTTGGGCCAACAAATTCCCCCTTTTTGATGATGACAAACTCTGTGCTTAGGACTGTAACCAACTTAATCCAACATTAACACATTTTAGAGTATTGAGCATTTATCATAAAAGAATCAGGTTCATTAGGTTATAAATATCACATGTTCAGAATAGTACATGACCATATGACCATTTTTCCCCTTTTGGCATCATCAAAAAGTTGCAATTTTTAGAAAGTCCCAGATATTTAAGAATTACACATGGCTATTGGGGCAACTGCAAGTGCAATCATGGATTTATTATCAATAGGAAACCTAGAATGCAAACTATCAAATAAAATGAAACAAGATTAAGAGAAAAAGCAGCAAAATTCATTGATAGAAGCATTGTTCAACCACAATCCACAAGAAGAAACAAAAACAATTAACATCATGAGCAAATGAAACAAGAAAAATCCCTAATCTGGGTCACTGAAAGTCGAAGACAGGCTGGACTACTAAAGTTGGGAAGGGGTGGAGGCTGGGTGTTTAGCTTGGAGAAGAGATAGCATATCATTAAGAATCCCCTCATTCCTCTCCTTTTCTTTGGCAAGCTCAGTTCTGAGAGCATCCCTCTCATGTTCAACCTCAGTCAGGTGATTCTTCAGCCTAAGAATTTCTGCATCCTTAACCCCACAAGTGCTATGACTTTTCTATTCACCGAAGTCTTCCTGGATGAACCAGGTTCATTTTTAGGAACATTGACAGCATAGTCGCAGGCCAGAAGAGTGTTTTTGCCAAAGTGATCCTTGACTGTAGCCATTTCTGCATTCTTCAGAGGCACCTTATAGTGAGCAAGTACAGTTGTGAGGATGAAGCCATAACGAATGGCATGAGCCTTGGAACCATTTACCACCTTGTTCAGGAGCTGGATGATGAAGTAAGGCCAGTTGATCTGCTTTCCACTGTCTAGGCACTCCATGAGAACTAAGTCCATGTAATTTTCTATGTGCCTTCTCTTCTGCCTTGGTAGTACACACTTGTTAATGAACTCAAACACCACCTTGTGAGGAGGCATCATTTCACTTTTGTGGACCACCCTTGGTTCAACCTCCTCTTCATTGTCATAGAACCTTCTGGTGATTTGGTCCCAAGCACTTCTCCCAATTATATGGCATCAAATGAAATTTTGGTCCCCTTCATTTGGCTAGAGACCCTACCGTCCTTGACTACAACATTGGCCATGAACTCGACTATCTCACTTCTGGCCAACCTCCTATCTAGCTGAAGGACCATGTCCTTCCAGCCCTGCACCTCCAACTTATCCATCAGATAGACCATTCCAGATTCCTCCAAATATTTCAGTAATCTCCCCTTCAAAATGGTGCGCTTCCCAAACATAGTCAAATTGTCCTTCTCTCCAGAAGTCTCGCCTTCTTCATCAGCACTCTAATCTTCCTCTTTATCAATTTGAACTTTCTTTGACTTTACTGTCGACCTGGTTCTCCTGGCTACAGTTGAGTGTGTAGCAGACACAGATGCATACTTCTTTGAAGAAGTCTTGTATTTCTTTGGTTTGGGGGTCTGCATCTCAACTTCTGCCCTTTGATCATCTTGACGGACCAGGTTCATCTCCTCAATCTCCACAACCTCTACAGGCTCAGTAATTTTCTCATTTCCCTTTTCAGCTCTCTTTCTCTTACTTTCCTTCAAAGCCTTTTTGTAAATCCTCCTCACTCTGCCTAAGTGCACTTCTTGTGGTTCTTCCTCTTGGAAGAGGAGTTTCAGAACCAGCAGATAGAGTGACTTTTCTCTTCTTACTTGCTCCTGCAGTTTCAGACCCCTTAGTCTTTGGAGTCCTTTTATTCTTCGATTTATAACTCTCTCCTAACTTCTTCATAAGATCTACCAATGTCTCCTCAATGGATGAACCAGGTTCATCTGCAGATTTTCCTATATTTACTAATCCCTCAGCTGCTTCACTTGATTTATTTCCCCCTGACTACTTAGCTCCCTCTTTTAATACTACTGTTTCAGTACCGCCAATAGACAATCTAGTAGTTTCTTCCCCTGTTCCCCTTACTTCACTCTGACTTCCCTCTTTCTCTATTGCTTCCCCAATTTTATTTTTACGACTTCTTCTTCTTACTTCTAGCAACTCCACATTTTTCACAGACCCAACCAGCACAAACCTGTTTTCTAAGTTCTCCCCTATTTCAGATTTGGTACATATGATACTTGTTCAGAATCAGATGATCCTGCTGCTTCCTCAGTAGCTGATTTGAACGAATCACTGGAATTGTCTAATTCTTGAACCTGATTAGCTTGTAATTTGGCATTCAATTTTCTGGCGAGAGAACATGTAGCAACTGTTTTCCTGGCGAGCGTTTTAACCCGTCTTTTTCTGGGTTCCGGACTGGGGCTAGGTTGAGGAATATTGGAACTGGGTTGAGACGGAGTAGGACTAGGTGGTGGAGGTGTGGAAGAATTCGAAGATGGAGTAACAGGTAGTGATGAACCAGGGTTGTCAGGATTAGTCATCTTTTATCTAAGATGGAAGAAGAAGATTATGGATTGAGAGTGAGGGCAAGGAAAATGGAAGGGTTTCGACAGTTGTAGAGTTGGTGAGTAATTTCAGATGTGATGATGGGATTTTTTAAAATGAGGAGGTAATTAATATATAACGACAACCTTTTTGGGTCAAATAGAGGTCTTATCACCTCTACAATTGATCAGTGACGGTTACTGCTTCCCTAGGTTCTAGGCGGTTTAGTCTTAATTGGAGTCTTAGTGCAGACGAAACTAGTTCAAAAATGGGATAAGGATAGATTGTGAAAAGATTTTAATTAGGTAGGGTTCTGCTCATGATTACCTATTAATATTTCAAAGTTTCTATAGTAGAGAACACATACCTCGGCCTTTCAGATGAACCAGCACTGATGAACCAGGTTCATAATGTCAGAATCCTCTTGATCAAGCCTCAATTTTCAATAATAGAGAAAAACATCATTAGTAACCAATGAGTCATTTCAAAAAATGACTAGAGAGTATGTTATTTACAACATGAGACTGAGCAGCGATTAATCTGATTATTTACACAAATTTCAGAATTTCTATCCAAAAAAAAATCTTTTTTTTATTTTCTTTCATGAACATTATGAAGTGGTTAAATTAGGTGATCTTAATCATCCCTAACTCTAACTTGTTCTTTACAAAATTCTCTCTACTTAGTGCTTTTGTAATGATGTCAGCAATTTGTTTATCAGTAGCACAAAATTCAATAGAGATCAATCCTTTCTCATAATTATCCGTTAAAAATGATGTCTAACATCTATGTGCTTAGTCCTTTTATGATGAACGAGGTTCTTTGTCATACTTATAGCATTGGTGTTATCACAAAAGATAGGGATACATCCAATATCGATTCCAAAATCTAGAACTTGCTGTTTAATCCACAATAATTAAGCACAACATGAAGCTGCAGCCACATACTCAGCCTCAACAGTGGATAGAGCTACAGAATTCTATTTTTAGTATCCCAAGACACAAGGCATGAGACCAGAAATGTGCCATACCTGAGGTGATCTTTCTATCCACTAGAAAACCTACATAATCAGCATCAGCATATCCCACAAGATTAAAGTTACTACCTTTTGGATACCAAAGACATAGATCAATGGTTCCTTTTAAGTATCTCAAGATTCTCTTTACTGCAGTTAGGTCGGATTCTTTTGGATTCGCCTGAAATCTTGCACAAAGTCCTATACTGAAAATAATATCAGGTCTACTATGAATGAGAGACAATAGTGAACCAATCATTCCCCTATACAGATTTTGATCAACACATGATCAGGATTTTCCTTGTCTCAAACCTTGGAGGTTGCTTGACGAACACCTCTTCCTTTAGATAGCCATTTAGGAAGGCACTCTAGACATCCATCTGGTGAAGGGTGAATTCCATGTAAGCAGCAAAAGCTATGAGGAGTCTTATTGCTTCCAGCCTTGCCACTGGAGCAAAGGTTTCATCATAGTCTATGACTTCCTCCTGACTGTATCCTTGAACCACCAATCTTGCCTTATTTCTTGTAATTGTTCCATATTCATCAAGTTTGTTTCTAAAGACCCATTTTGTGCCATACTAATTTATCCAAGTGTATTGGTACTAGATGCCAAACTTGACTTCTTTCAAATTGGTTGAGTTCATCTTGCATTTCATTCACCCAGTCTTCATCCTGCAAAGCCTCGGCAACATTTTTAGGTTCAATAAGAGATAGGAAAGCATCAAAAGCATACAGATTCTTCAAAGAGGATCTGGTTTTGATTCCAGAGGTTGGATCAATGATAATGTTCTCAATAGGGTGAGAACTTTGATATCTGTATGGTTTCACAACCAACTGGTTACTCCTTGAAGTTCCTTCAATGTTTTGTTGTTGTGGAACAGGATCAGGTCTAGGTTCCAATGAGGTTTGGAAATTAATTTATTCAATTCCCCCTATCATGTTTCCAGGTAGGGATGAACCTGTTCCATCACTTGTTCCTTCCTCTAGTGTTGCATCAGTTTGGACTGAGTTTCTGACCAGCCCAATTTCTTCATCCTCATGTTCCTGTCTCTCAAAAAAAATGTTAGTTTCATCAAAAACTACATGCACACTTTCTTCAACACACATAGTTCTTTTGTTATAGACTTTATAAGTCTTACTATGTGAAGAATACTCCATCATCACTTCTGGGATCAAATTTACCTAGGGAGTCTTTACCATTATTGTGCAAAAAGCACTTGCAACCAAAAGATCTAAGGTGGGATATATTTGGCTTTCTCCCTTTAAGTAACTTATAGGGAGTCTTCTGTACAAGTGGTCTAGTCATGCACATGTTTATGATATAGCATGCAGTATTAATAGCTTCTACCTAGAAGCTATGACGTAGTTTACTAGAAAGAAGCATAGTCCTAGCCATATCTTCTAATGTCCTATTCTTTCTTTCAACTAATCCATTTTTTTGTGGAGTTCTAGGAGCAGAAAAGTTGTGATCTATGCCATGCTCATCACAAAATTCAGCAAATTTAGCATTTTCAAATTCAGTGACATGATCAGACCTAATTGATGCAAGTTGATTTCCTAATTGTTTTTGAATTTTTCTAACAAAGGAAGTAAACATGTCGAATGCCTCATCTTTAGATGTTAGAAACAATTTCCAGGTAAATATAGAATAGTCTCAACAAGCACCATTACATATCTCTTACCACCTCTGCTTAAGGTTCTCATAGGACCACAGAGATCCATATGGACCAGTTCCATCGATCTGGTGGTACTTACCACTTTCTTGCTTTTGAAAGAGGATCTTACCTGCTTCCCCCTTGCACAAGCCTCACAGACTTTGTCTTCCTTGAACCTAATGTTAGGCAGACCTATCACTAAGTCCTTGGAGACTAGTTTTTTAAGTTGACTCAGACTTGCATGTCCAAGTCTCTTATGCCAAAGGAGGGGATCACTGTCAAGCACACTTACGCATGTTAATTCATTTTCTGAAAGTGTGGACAGATCTATGATGTATATAATGTTCACTCTTTTTCCCTGCAAAACAATCTTGTCAGGATTTGTATGGTGTCCGATTTTCGTATGCACTAGTTATAGAAGGACCACGTTCTTCTATGTGTTCCAACCTATACTGTTTGCGGAACAAATACAGAAAATAAAGAACACAAAGATTTTACATGGAAAACACCTGGCTCAAAAGGTGAAAAACTACGACCTACTTTCCAGTAGGATTTTCCCAAACACTCCACTAAAATCACTGAGCCAAAAACAGCATTTACAAAAACTCTTTGTAAACCTACGATTAACTTTATCCCTTTGTGGCAAACTAGCCTCTAGCTATTTGCGACAAAATCCAAGTTAGCTATAACTTGAACACTCGGTACCTATTACAAATGCTTCTAGATAAAGCTAAAAAGGTACAAAGTGAAATCCCAACTACAAGTAAACTAGACTAAAATACAACAGTTGGAGCTGATTCTTCTAGCTGTTCCAAGTAGCTTCAGAGCCACACACTTAAATCTCACACAAACTGCTTGCAAAATTGCCTTGCTAATTTTGCTCTCAATTCTTGTTTTGCTTCTGATTTTTGTGTGTCCCTGTACAATAATAACAATCTGCAATATATAGGATTAGTAGACAAGAGATTTACTAAAGTTCTAATGCTACTCTTCCTTGGTGAAAGAGTTCTAGTTAATCTCAACTCCTCGAATCCTTCCTTATCTTTGATTATATTCTTACTGAATAAGAAGTCCTTCTCCTTATTATCTTGCAATATTTTTTATCAGGATATATCTCTTTAATTCGCATATTTTGTTTATCTCCTACATGTGCACCTCACGTGCCTTTAACTCTGCATGTGACTATGTCGCCAACGATGGACCTGGTTCAACTTTAAGTTCCTTTGTCAATCTTCAAAATCATTCAATTTATTGGGCCAACACGAAGGGAAGCTAGGCTCAAATTGGGAAGGACCATATAGAGTAATCGGAGTCGTTGGATCTTACAAACTTAGCACGATGGGAGGCGAACAATTGCCAAACAATTGGAATGTATCACTACTCAAACGATATTATTTCTAAGGTATGATCTCTCCTTCTTCAATTTGTATTCGAGACTAACTCATTGCAGGTGCTCGATCGAAGACGTCGAGACATCCTTCAACTCGAAGACCTTAGGTTTAAAAGCATGCGTTGCACTTTTTTTTCCTTAGATCGGGTTTTATCCCAAATGGGTTTTTTCGGCAAGGTTATTAACGAGGCAATAACTATGTGCTACCTAAGGAGAATTCAACAATATCCAAGGCTTCTTTTCAATACACCTCGAATAACGGGGGGCATCACCCTCGGGAACTAGTATATCGAAGAAGATACTTCACGCCTAAGAGGGCCTCGATAGGAAAACTTTGTAATGGGGCAAACGGTCGAAGAAACCGTGTCCATATAGAATAACCGAGCCCTGAAGACAGAACATGTACGCATGTCTGAGTTATTTAAAGAAGCATCCTTTCTATATTAAGCATTTTGTGTCTTGAAGAAATTCGCTACTATACGGGATCCATACTTGTAATTCTATATGAGAAAAGGGTCAAGAGCCAAAAACGATCTCCATACTTGGGTACTATCATCAACAGTCAACGCATTCGAGTTATTCGAGTTACATAAACTCGAACTCATAAGACCTCAAATAGGCATCCCTCGACGTAAAAGCCAAGGCGGTCACACTCGGGGACTAACATTTCGAACAAGTTCAAAATGATATCCGGAAACAAGTTCAAGAGACATGCCCGAAGGCTACGTCCATATTAAAGACTACGGTCATATGAAAAAGCTACGGTCGAAATAATGCATCTCGGAGACGTCCGACTTCCGCCATAAACTAAAGGCCTTCAAATACTTTGAAAAACCGGTTAAATAAGGCTACCCTCGGCAAAGAAAGTAAAAAGGGGCTTCGATAAAGTCATCCCCCAAATAATTTAAAGGCTTCGATAACATCAGCATTCGAGATGTTAAATCATCTCAACACAAACGAGCTAAGAAAAATCTGGGTTCCGATCGTTGAACCCTCGAAGAACCCAATGGGTATAAAAAACATATGCTAAGGCATGAGAAATTTTCACTAAGTATTTTAGCCGAAAAGGGAAACGTTATAGCCGCTTTTAGAGGCCAAGTGGCCAGACAAAAGAGCCTAAGGGCCGATATAAAATATATAAGGGCCGACACACTAAGGTTCGAGATTACACCTCATCCGAACCCAAGGGTTCGATCACCCCGAGCCCAAACAAACATTTTTGACTATGGCTCGAAGACATGTCATCATTCGACACTAAGGGTATATATTCCGAAGGTTCGAATCATATTTAAACTCAGTCATGGTAACATCAAAGAAACCATTCAAAGAGGAATCTCGAATACGTCGTTCGAAGAATGAAACTATTGTAAAAATTTAAGAAAAATTGAGAAAGGATTCAAGGAAACTTCTTCTTTATATACATTCAAAATATGGCATGTACAAAGATTTCAACAAAAAAGGAATACAAAGAGGAAATTCCTAACTACACCGAGGGAGCATCCCCCTTCGGGGCCAGCCTTTTCTCCTGGAATTGCTTCTTCCTCGGGGTAGCCTTTCCATCGAGAATGGTCTTTTTTTTGGCCCCCTCTTCATCTTCGAACCCGCCTTGGACGCCTTCGAGATCATCATCATCATCATCATCATCATCGAAGATGAGGAATCGGGCATCGGCTTCATCTGCCTTGGCTTGGTCTATCTCCTCAAAAATATAGAAGCCCTTAGTATGTACCTTCTCGAGAGTCTCCCTCTGAAATCGGCACCTGGCATAGTCATTGCTTCGCTTTTCCCGAGCAACAGCTTCTCTTAGCTCCGTTTGAACAGCTTTAGTATCCTTCAAGTATACGGCAACAGTTTTATCAGCCGTAATCTGAACTTCTTGGCCTCGGCCCTGGCTTCAGCAACTTTGACTTCGGCCTTGGCAAGATTGTCCTCGATCTCAGCAATTTTTCGGTCTGGGCCAAACTGCTCTATTTGGCATTCCGAAGTTGAGTCTCGGCAGCAGCTAGTTTTGTCAATGCAGCTTCCTTAACCGCAGCCAGGAGGTCCATCTTTTCTTTCCATTGGTTGCAATCGGCATTGACCCGGCCAACCTCACCTCAAAGTTGCTCTAGCATCTCCACCTTCTGCTGCAGCTGAGACATCAAAGTATTAGCTTCCGTAGTTGGGATGGGAAGGCCATACTCTTTCAAAACATTAGTTACCTGCTTCTCCAGCTCGTCCTTGTATTCTCGAGCCTTGGTCAACTCTGCCCAAAGGTTTTTAAGCTCTTCCTCCTTTTGATCACAAATAAGCCTCAAGGCCTTCTCTTCACCCAAGGATTTGTTCAGCTCGACCTCACATTGGCTCAGCTCGGCCTTGAACTTGATAAAAACCTCCAAAGAAAAGGAGTGATCAGTCAAAGCAAGGAAGAAAAATTGCAACATTAAGAGAATTACAACATTAAGAATTGAGGCTTACCTTAGAGAAGAGACGGTGGGCCTCTTCGAAGGTCGAGGACGCATCGATAAGATTGGCATCATCGACCCCAGTGAAACAACCCTGGAAATGATCGTCTTCACTAGGGGCTCCACTAACTCGGCCATTTTCAGAACCTGAACATCCCTTATGACCTCTTTGGAGTAGGCCGGTAATGACGAAGAAGGACCCATTGTCAAGGCCCAGGACAGTTCACCTGAGGCGCTCTGTTCGGTCGTAAGTATCTCGGAATTTACTTTCTTTGTGGTACTCGTCAGAGGTTACGGAACAATTGTAACCTCGGGCGATTCAGGAGCTTTGTCCTTTTCATCCTTCAAGGTCTCCTCGCCTCGAGGTGTGATCTCTGGCTCGAAGGTCTTAGCAGCTTCGATCGATTTCCTGGTTCGATTCATTAACGCCAAAACCTCTCCCTCGTCGTCGTCATCCTCCATAAACTAGTGGGTCGAGTCTACGTTCACCCGGATGACGTATTCCTGCGCCTCCGGCAGGCCCCGCTTTGTTTTGAGGATTTTCGGGCTTCAAAGGACTTTTCCTCTTATTGTCTTTCTTCGGTTTCGGGATCGGAGATTTGATCTTCTCCCCAGGAGGGGCCGACCTCATTTCGGAGAAATCTCCAATGCCTGCATAAATAAAAGCTAAGTGTCAGAAATGAAGCACCCCCCGATAAAGAAGAAAGTATCAGAGATCTTACCATGATGTTTGGCTTCCCACTTGCCCTTCGACAGGTCACGCCACTTGTGTTTATCATATGATGAGATGACGGCTAGCTTCCAGACCCAATCCTCGAGATTGGGGATCACTTGGGGCATCCAAGGGACCGCTGCAGATAAAGGAAAGAACGTTAGTCAAAGTATAGTAAATGTGCAGAAATTTGCTAAGGCAACGGGCTCCACCTACGGTCGAAGTTTCACTTCTCGGGGAACGACATTTGCTCCTCGGGGATGACATCGATGGTCCTCACTCGAATGAACCGGCTCATCCAGCCTCGATCTCTATCTTTGTCATTACTGGCGAAGAAAGATTTGGTCGGCGTTGCAGCTTAATCAACCCTTGGAAGAGCTAAGGCTGGTGCAAGCGAATAAGGTGGCTAAGGGTAAGTTCGAGCCCCTCGGCCTTGCTGGAGAAGTATCGAAGCATTACCACAATGCGCCAGAAAGACGGATGGATCTGGCCAAGGGTGACTTGGTACCTTTTGCAGAAGTCAATCACAATTGGATCAAGGGGACCCAACATGAAGGGGTAAGTGTAAACACTTAAAAAACCCTCCACGTCGGTAGTAATAGTCTCATCTCGTGTGGGGATCTGTACCACGACCCCTTCCCCCAGCCACAATCCTTCTTCACGGCATCGATATGGTCCTTCAATATCGAACAGATGTACCTCGAAGCATGCTTATGATGTACATCGATGTGATCAAGTTCCCTCTTTTTGAGGAGAGGTTCTTGAAGTTTTAGCCATTATTTCCAGTAGAACGAAGTGGAAGGGAGTAAGGTTTGACAACCTTTAGCGTTGAAACGACGGAAGAAGAAAAGATAGAGAGAAGAAGAGATTAAGGGATTTCAAAATGGAAGTAAAAGTCCTTAATGAGGAAAGTAACCAAGTACTTATAGAGAATCGACGACCATTCGATGGCGCTAATGGCCGACCAACACTAGCGCGCATTTAATGTTTTGGGAAAATGTATCGACGGGACGTTTCGAGTCACTTCGAACGCTTATGTCACATGGATGATGTCATTTTGGGACTTCAGAAATTCGAGGCTCAGATTGTTTCTTGTCATTTTATTCTAAGAAACGCGGGGACTATCTGTATAAGGTCGAAATCAGGTAAGCCCGATTTCATGAGGTCGAGGAGCCACTCCGAGCCCGAGTTTGAACTGGGCCAAGCGAGATCAATAGATCGAGCTCGAACCCGACGACGGAGTGCAAGGCTCGAGGAACGAAGCAAATAATACTAGGGTCGAGTATCGCCTACCTCGAGATGATGCCGTTATGGGTTTATAACATAATGGGCTAGACTCCCGCAATGGCACAAAGTTCAAGGCATAAATCCCGCAACAGATTTGTACGAATTCGTACAGAACCCGACGACAGAGTGCAAGGCTTGAGGAACGAAGCAAATAATACTAGGGTCAAGTATCGCCTACCTCGAGATGATGCCGTTATGGGTTTATAACAGAATGGGCTAGACTCCCGCAATGGCACAAAGTTCAAGGCGTAAATCCCGCAACAGATTTGTACGAATTCGTACAAGGTGGTTAGACAGTTGTACAAATTAGATTGCTTTCCAGAAATAGGAATGTACCTTATTTGGGACTCCCCTATTATATAAGAGGGGTCCATTCATTTGTAAACATCATCAATCATTGGCAAAGAATATACACTCTTACTCTTTGTGCTCATCTCTCATCGGAATTGTTCTTTAGTTTTATAATATTCTCTTTACTCTATCCTACTGTTGATTCGAACTCTTCTCGAGGTTATCTTGGCTCAAGGTCGAGGCCTGCTTATACACTGGTTTGATTTATCTTGCTCACTTAACTCACACACTTATCTTCTCGATTATCAACCAGTATTGGATTAAATCACATATCTTTTAGACCTCAACATAAGTTTAATTGTTACTCAGATTTTAGGGTAAACACAGAATTCAACATATTTATGTATCCTTTTGCTGCATATCAGGTATTAAATGTATCCATATGCGTTTAGTTTTGCGCTCCTTTATTTTGATATTTGTGGCCATATCTCTTGCTAATCTTAGTAATCAGGAGCTGTCACCATTATGTTATCTTGCAGGTTATTCATTCGGGTATTCCAGTTACTATTGTCCCATTGGATGCCACAAACACCATTCTTGTAAAATCAAAACTTTTTCAATACCTTTGAGAAGAATCAGCATACCTATGAAGCACAATACTGTTTCAAGTCGCTGAAAGTGGTTCATGATACATGGTTTAATGACCAATTCTATAAGGTAATGATCCAGGAATATAGAACTCAAAACTCTTTGTGGTACTAAAGACATTAGTTTGATTACTGAGGAGAACGTTTTATGCGCAGAGGCTTTTTATGTGGGACTCATTTGTGTCCGGTATAGCTGCTTCAATCATGCGTAAACGACATAACCACCAAGGAGAAAATGAATTTGCTGAAATGGAGTATTACTTCAAATAAGCCATATGGCATATCTGATGGGCCAAGTCCATTTTTTGATGGTAGTAAAACTCCAAGGTTCAACTTAGAAAGAAATGGAGTTCACAGCGGCCATGTTCAGACTAGACTTCGTGATCCTTTTTGCACAGTAAAGAATGGGAGGGGCAGGTGCCAGGTGATTATTGTCTCTTCTATCTCAAAATTTTGTAGCTGTGGAAAAATTTCGTCCTACTTGTGATATAATATGTCATTGTAAATTACGTCAAATATTTTTCTTCTCTTACCAAGATGTACGATATGCTTTGTATTAACTAGCATGAGATATGAGATAATGGTGTTTCTTCTTTTCCTTTATTTTCTTGCATCAATGTTCTTTTCTTATACCTTGCTGTATTTCACACTTGTTCTAAGTCGATGCTAAGTATCAGGATGGTTATTACAGAGAAGTATTTTACAAACCGGATTTTAGGGGAAAGCATTTTGGGAAGAATTTTGTGTTTGATATGGATATGAGCGCTGGAGACTTTCTAGCTCTCTTTTTTCTACTCAAATTACATGTAGAAGATATCAATCTCAAAGTAAATGGCCTTCCATAAATTCTGTTCCATCCGTTTATGCTCTTCTTCTATAGTCAATAGGATCCTCAACCAAAAATATTAAGAATTTATTTCTTGATCAGACATCAGTTGTAGTTACAGTAAGTTTCTTCAATCAGTAAGTTTCACTTTATGTGTACTTTTTTATCCAAAACACCATTCCCTCAATTCTGTTCAGTCTTGGGATAAAACTGATGAATTGTTAGCAACCTAGTGCAGAAACAGAGTGGAACCTAATGTGAGTTTAATATTATCATAACGTTATGACGTAATGCCTTTCGATGTGCAATATCTTCTTTCGCTCAGGCTATACTAGTGAGTCAGACTGGATGGGTAAATGCTGCAACAATTGATTCTGTGTATGATTTGCTTCATATGATGGGCCGTGATGACATTCCTGTGGGCCTTGGAGATGGATTCGCAATGAACCAGTCTGATCCTGTTTTCTCTGCCGTTGGAAACTGCAGATACAACAAGGTCATTCCACAAGGTAGCTGTGGATATCTATGTTAACTCTCTGTATTTGTAAAACAATTCTGGAAATAATAAAATAAATAAAATGAAATT
>MDKI01242097.1:0-17936 GCA_005239505.1 Nicotiana paniculata
CCCCCACCCCTCCCGCAAAAAATAATTTTTTTGTATTTTAAATTTTAAATTTTTTCGTTTTGCTGTCCCCCTCCCCCGCGGGCAAATTTTTTTATTTTTATTTTTATTTTTTATATTTTCAGTTTAGATTTTTTTATTTTTTAATTTACAGGTTCGAAAACTTACGAGTTTCAATGTTATGAGTTTTGAAGTTTGCGGGTTAAAAAATTATAGAGTTTACGGGTTCGAAAATTTAGCGGTTCGGACGTTTATAAAATTTGTGGTTTCGGAAGGTTGTTCATTCAAAAGTTTATGGCTTCATGTTTATTGTATCTAAATTATTTATCAATACTCTTGAGAAGTTATTTTCCTTAATTTGCGTATCAAACACCAGAAAATGAGTAAGATTACCACTTATTTTCCAAGAAAATATTTTCCGTTATACGAAACACACCCTAAATTTGAAAATCGATTTTCTGTTTGGATTGGATGTTCCTGTAAAAAAGTGAGAATATCCTTTAGAGTTTATATCTTAATTTTGAGAGAATAAGTGAAGATCCAGAGTTAGCTTTGGTTGAAATTCATGTTAAAATTTGAAGAAGATATGAATAAATTCAATATATTTTGTACGTTGAGTACACAAATGACATACAATTATATATAACTAATATAATTATATACAAGTTGTATATAAGTTGCAAGTAAATTGTAGTTGTTACATGACGCCTTCCAGAGATGACTTGGAAGGGCGACGTAATGCTAAGCAACTGATGTCCGTGAGGTTACTATCCGCCAGTTGGTTTTCTTTCTTATGCTAGATGAGAATGTGAGTGTCGTACGAAAAAATCGATGTCAAGAGAAATTGAGAATAGAAAAGAGAATGAGAATGTTTTCTTCCTTGAAGGTTTGACTACTTGATCCCCCTAATAATGCTTAAAAAATATAAACCAAAGTTACAAGACTTGACATAAATAAGCTAGAGAATCATAATGGAAATATAGAAAGTAAAACTACTCTATATTTACAACAAAAAGGACTTAGATTCCAACAAGGTAAAAGCAGGTCCACTGGCGGCAACCTTGTCATTAGCATCAAGGTATGCACGCGCAGGGCATGGTCGATTGTGCTGACAACTGGCGCGCGGTGGAGCGCAGCCTGCCAAGGGACGCTGCTGGCATCTGCCTACGGTTGGGTGATGGAGAGGGATATTTATGGGGAGATATAGGCACATGCGTGCTTGTCACTTGGCGCTGCCAAGACCACAGGGTCGTCCATGGCGCTAGGCATTGGGAGGCTTGCCATAAAACCATGGGGCATGCCCAATGGTTCATGGAACATGGCTGGAAATCTGCCCATGACATTCTCTCCCACCTAAGTTAGCGACGTCCTCGACGCCTTATTGCATTAAAATTATCGATCAGGCTCTTGCACGATTAGAGGTTTGTTCCCCTCTCGTATTCTCCACTGTATCAGAGCATTGCCATTTCACCAAGAAATCTTGGTAATCTTTCCTTGAAGTGTGTATCAATCGATCCTCGAGAATACCTTCTGCACAACTCTTCCCGCTTGAATTGGGACCTCGAATACTAGGTATTGTGAGTTGGCTCCGCAAAGGATCCTCCATGTCTTTCTGAAAAGGTTTCAGAAGGGTGACATGGAAGACTGGATGGATCTTCCACCAAGCTGGGGTATGCTACTAGTATGCAACTTTCCCAATGCACTTCTCAATGGATGGGGTCCAATGTACTTTTGCAGTAGGCGAGGATCATGGACCCCTGCAAATAGGTATCGCTTTGGGATTTTCACCATCACTTTGTCCCCCACTTGGTATTCAACAAGGCGACAATTTTGATTAGCATACTTTTTCATACGCTTTTGAGCTTTCACAATATAGCTCCGCACTATCTCCAAGTTTTGCTTCCATTATTTCGAGAAGCTAGTGACTCGAGGAGATTTCGACATGATTGGGGCATTCACTTTGTGTGGGAGTAGCGGTTTTTTTCTGGTAACAATTTCAAAAGTGCTTTTGTTGGTACTAGAACTCTTTTTTGAATTGAAACACAACTAAGCAGCATCCAGAATCTTCACCCAATTCTTCTGCGATCCGGTAACAAAATGGCGAAGGTATTCCTCCAGCATGCTATTGAACCGCTCCGTCTGGACATCAAATTGCAGATGAAAACTTGAACTATGGCTCAACTTGGACCCATGACATTTAAAGAGTTGCGTCCAAAAGTTGCTAGTGAAGCGAGAGTCACGATCATTAATGACGTCTTTAGGCAGACTTCAATATTTGACAACATAAGCAAGGAAGAGTTGAGTTGTATCTTCTACTGATATATATTTTGTGGCTGCTAGAAAAGTATCGTATTTTGAAAATCGATCTACAAAAACCAAGATAATTGTAAGATCTCCAACCATGGGCAATCCAGTGATGAAATCTAGTGACATGCTTTCCCAAGGTCTCTTTGGAACATGCAATGGCTCCAAAAGTCCCGGTTGTGTCAAGCGGTCGGACTTGTCTTTATGGCATACTAGGCAAGTCTTCACATACTGAGCAATATCATCTTCCATTTGAGGCCTATAATAAGTACAGCACAACAACGTCATGGTGTGTTCTTCCCCTGGGTGGACAGCCCACAAAGTATCATGGTATTCCATCAGAAGAGTCATTCGCAGATCTCCTCCTTTGGGAACATAAGGTAGATTCCCTTTCACCTTTATGAATCCATCTTCCATGTAAAACTGGCGAGTCTTGCCCTGTCCTACCAGGTTGACCAAATACTGTGCAGAAGGATTCTTGGTGAGTAGACTCTGTATCTGGTCTTTTATAGTGGTGGCCCCTTCACTGGGAAGTAGGCACACCAATGCTAGGTCACCTCTCCGACTAAGCGCATTAGCAACTTGGTTGGTCTTCCCACTCTGGTATTCTAGGTTGAAGTGAAATTCCGCTAGGAGTTCCTGCCACCTGGATTGTCGGCCATTCAACTTTGGCTGGTTCATGAAATGACTAACATCTGTGTTGTCTGTCTTACCACGAACGGGGTTCCAAACAGATAGTGCCTCTAAAGGTGTAAATAGTGGAAAAGAACCAATAATTCTTTTTCGTGGGAAGAGTAGCGTCGTTCTATAACCTACAACTTCTGTCTCATGTACGCAACTGGATGCCCCTCTTGTAGCAAGATTCCTCACAGAGAATAGACAGAGGCATACATTTGTACTTCGAATGGTTTGTCCAAATCAGGAAAAGCCAAGATCGGGGTACTAGACATCGTCACTTTCAATGCATTGAAGGCCTCTGCTCGCCTGGGACCCTTATCCCAAGGCATGACTTTCTTTAAGAGTTCTATCAATGAAACTGCAATGAAAGAGTAATTTTTCACAAACCATCGATAAAAGTTTCATAGGCCAAGAAACGCTCTCAAGGTGTGGATATCCTTGGGCGGCAGCCAATTTGTAACAACCTGAATCTTCTCTTGGTTCCTCTTCATCCGCCCTTCCTCGATGACACATCTTCCCTTCACATATAATTCGTGCTCCCGTAGTCGAGCTAGGACCTTCTGGAGGTGATCCAAGTGTTCCTCCAATGTTTTTCTATATACCGCAATATCATCCAATTACACCACTACAAATTCATCAATGTAATCTCAAAAAACTTGGTTCATTAGGGTGCAAAATATGGTTGAGCATTAGTCGAGCCGAATGGCATGACTAGGAAGTCGTACGACCCATATCTTGTCACACATGTCATCTACTGTTCATCTCCATCAGCAATCCAGACTTGCCAATAGCCAATCTTCATATCTATTTTGGTGAACACTGTAGCACCACATATTCTATTGAATAGGTCCTCCATTAGCGGGATAGGGTACTTGTTCTTCACGGTGATCTTGTTTAAGGCCTGATAATCCACATAGAGTCATAGCGTGACATCATATTTCTTTTGAAACAACACATGGGACCCATAAGGGGACTTGGAGGCCACAATGATCCCCGTATCCAGCATTTTCGTCAACTGTCTCTGAAGCTTGGTGATTTCGGGTTCTGACATTTTGTAAGGCGCTCGGGCGGGTGGCTTCGCACCCGACACCAACTCAATCTCTTGGTCCACAGTTTTGGCATGTCCTGTGGCATGACGTATTCAAACATCTTTAGTAGCTCTTTCATGGGTGCAGGAATGGGACCTGAAGAGCGTTCAATATCTTCAATACAGAGGGTAGGTAGCCAGGAACGTAGGTTCATGTCTTTTGACTCTCTTCTTCAACGGTAAGGACGAGATGTTTCCCGCGTCCATCTTTTTGGTTGTGCATGGGATAATGCAGGGCGTGCCCCTATTTGCTCTGATAATTAGTAGCATGTCTGCATAAGGTACAGGAATGATGTTGGTTTGCCTCATGAATTCTGATCCAACTATCAATTCGAAGTCATCTATGATCACCACATGCAAGTTGATTTTTCCTTTATAAGGAGCTAGCTTCACCGGCACACCTTTGGCTATTCCATCCACTAGCTGAGGCTATGAGTTGATAGCCTTGACACAACCTCTGCCCTTTCCTACGACTAGACCAAGGCGCTCTACCTGAGTTGAGGCTAGGTAATTGTGAATAGCGCCCATGTCTATCATCGCCCGAATGGGCTTGCCATTAAATTTCATTTCAATGAACATTAGGGTCTTCTCTTGGTTATGAGGAGGCTCCTCATCCACCTTTGTTTTCCTTTTCTTGGTGGTTGGGCATGAGTCCTTCTTCTTACAGATGCCGACACTTGTTGCTGCTATGGCCTCAGAAATAAAACAAAAAAATGTGTTGAAGGCACCTACTGGTTTTGTCTGGTCATCATCGTCATCATCGTCATTTTCCCCATCATCAAAAGTTTGATGGATGTTCATTTGTGCCTGTGGGCATTCATTGTTCCAATGCGGTCCGCCACAATGATGACATCCTGAAAGGGCCTTCCTCCCTCGATCATTGTTGTGAGACGCAACACTATTGCTTCCTGAGGAAGGAGTCTTAGATTTGGTTGCACTCCGATCTCGTCCACTTCTGCTAGGGCCACAATTTCTAGGCTAGACCCTTTTGTATCCTCCTAGGATAGGTGGTTGAGGCCTATCCTTCCGAGCTTCCACTTAGTATTCCCCAAGGCGTTCCGTTGCTCGGATCGCCTTGGGTAAATTATCTACCCTTTGTCTTTGCAGCTCCATATGGGAATAAAGTTTCAAACCTTTTATGAATGTGAAGAGTTTGTCTTTGTTCGCCATATACCGTATGTTCAGCATGAGTGCATAGAATTCATACATGTAATCTCGGACTTACTTGGTCTGGAGGATCTCTCAAAGCTTTCTCCATGCATTTTACTCAACATTTTAAGGGAAGAACTATAAGCGTATGGATGCCTTCAGGTCTCTCCATGTCTCAAGAGTATCTTCACCAGCTGTGATGGCTTCGTATTTCACCCTTCACTAGAGTTTAGCATCACCAAATGGCAGCAATTTCTACCTTCTTTGCTTCTTATATCTGCCCCACAGCATCGAAGTACTATTAGATGTCAAATATGAAGTTCTCCACTTCTTTGGCATTCCAATCCCTTTTGTAGGGCTTTGGTTCAGGGATTTTTAGCTTTTGTGGCACATGGGTGAGGTTTACAGCACCCCCAATGTGGTTCTGCCTACTTGCAGTAGGCCTTCTAATGCAACATTGACAATATTGAGTTAGCCCATCAAGTTGTCTTTTTTGCTGCATGGCAATCACTCTGTCTGCCTCTCGATTAACTGAAAATTTTGACTGCTTCTGTGGATTCCGTTTGCCGCTATCCTTCGGAGTCAAAATTGATATTTGTAATGTCTCATTCGGTCTTCCGCATCCTGTGGTTTATGTCGTTCAACCTTTGCAGTAGGATGGTTCTTAGATCGGGCACTATACTCGCGATAGGTCGTAATAAGTTAACTGTCTCTTCAAATGGTCAGAAATGGTGGTAATGGAAATATGTTCCCTCATTTGATGTCGAGCCTAGGCTCTGATACCAAATGTTATGCGACATCTTCCTGAGATGTTAGATTCACATTTTAATGATGAAAAATAACATATCTTTGATTGCAAAAACACTCCAGGCAAAGTAAAGGAAGGAGCAAAAGGAAAGGAAGATTGTCAAATATTAGTAACGGAAGACAAGAAATGAAGGTGTAACGAAGAATGAGAGAAAGATCTTTTTAGATCTGACAGCCATTTGAAGGAAGACATTAAATGAAGGACCAAAATCAGAGAAAATAGAGATTTCTTGGAATTCGCCCTATATATCTATCTATCAACGCACTAAAGATTCCCTTTCAAAGGAAGGTGGTTAACTTCCGAAATGAAGGGATCTACTTTAGGCTGACTGAATAAAATAAAGATCTGCACAATGAAAGAAAGCTCTATCAAGACCACAAGTCAAGGCAAATTAATAGAAGATCCTCACTTATTCATGAAAAGAATCATTCTACGATTTATTCCATGGATCAATTCCCTTGAGTATGTAATATCTCAAGATCTTCCACAATCAAGAATCAAATCAGAGCCCTCTAAGTATATATATATATATATATATATCGTGAGACGACCAAGAAAAAAGATATATTTTGTTCGAACCAACTTTGTGCTTTTTGTTCTACTCTAAGCAAGCATTGTAATATGAGTGTAGTTTACTGTGTAACTAGTAGAGAAAAGAAAGAGAAAAAAATATTGGTGAGGCATTGTACCAAAGTTACAATGAGTGTACTCAGAACCAAAAGACAGTTGGTGTTTTCGATAATATCAACATACTTGTACGAAGTTTTCACGGAGCTTTGAAGAGAGAACACCCTAGGGGACTGGAGTAGGATTCAAATTGAATTCGAATCAGTATTAATACTTGGTGTCATTTAATTTCTTCACTTTACATTATGTCTTTAACTTTTACCTCGCTTCTTCTTTTGGTTGAATAATTGGCAAACTAGCCAACTACTTAGCTATAAAAAGAGAAATTGACAATTCACCCTCATCTTGTACTTTCAATTGGTATTAGAGTAGGTCTTACATTTTGATTTCTCTTAACAGCTAGTGAGAAATATCATGTCAAATCAAGTAATTGTTGAAGCTCTATTTCAAGAAGGAACTTCAAAAGTAAGGCCTCCATACTTCAATGGATAACACTGTTCACATTGGAAGGTAAATCTATACTAAGTATTATGATGTCAAAGTCTAGCGTGTAATAAAAAAGGGAGACTATCCAATTCCAACAGCAAAGTCTGACAAGAAGGCAGATGGGCAAACATCTATTGAACCCATTGATATGGATGAATACACTGATAAGCAAATAGCAGTAATGCAAGTTAATGCCAAGGCACAAATTTTGCTATACAACGCAATAAGTGGAGAAGAACTGTGATACTGATAAAACGATGTGGGATAGGTTGGAAGTCACATATGAAGGGACAAAAAAGGTTAAGGAAATAAGGATAAAACTGCTGATCCATGACTATGAACTTGTTCAAATGAATGAAAGTGAATCCATTAAGGAAATATTTGCCCGATTCAGCAAAATTATTGAAGATCTAAAGGCTTTTGAAAGACCATACTCAAGTGGTGAGCGAGTTCGGAAAATACTAAGAAATTACGTACTACTTGGCAAACAAAACTAGTAGCTCTTGAATCTCAAGATCAAGATAAACTATCATATGACGAACTACGAGAAGATTTTATTGCATTTTCGAAAATACATCTCGAAAAATGAGGACAGGAAGAAAAGAAGAAAATCATTGCTTTCAAAACCTTGATTGAATAATTTGAAGATAAAAATGAAAAATAAGCTAAGGAACTTGAACAAAAAATAGTTATGGTTTCCAAAATAATGAATGAGCTAATGAGAAGATACATGAATACCAAAAGGGGAGAATGTCCTCCAGAAAAACATCAAGAAAATACAAAGAACATGAAAAGAACGATGGAAAATGCTATGAATGTGGGAAATATGGTCATATACAAGCTGAATCCCAAATCTTAAGAGAAAAGCTTCGAGAGGATTTAACAAAAATTAATCCTTTGGAAGCTGGAGTGATGAAGACAACTTAGAGCATGAGAAAATTGCAAATCTGTGTTTCATGACTATATTAGAAAATGATATGAATAAGTTCTCAGGTTGCTGGATAGATGAAGATGTATCGGATGACAACAAGAAGGAAACAACTGAAAATTGCTTCATGACACATGGTGAATCTAGCAAGGTAAAACCATATGAATGTGATAGATGTAATGAATTACAAGATATTCTTGATCTCACCCTAAGAGAGTCTCAAAAGATTCTAAATGAATTAAACGGTCCGAATAGGGAGAAGAAGGCCTGGGAACTTAAATTTGAAGTTTGTGAAATCGAAAGAAGCGTACTTCAAGAAGAAGTTCAGGAATTGCAATTGACACTCAATGGCATGCGCAAATCTATCAACCACAGTTCTGTCAGGTCAAACCAAGCGACTTACAAGTCAACTGGAAAAAGACCTACTGGAAATAGATCTATTAGTACTGACACTACTAGCAGATCAAGTGATAAATCCACTATTGTATATCACTACTGTAATAGAACTTGTTATAAGTATTCCTTTTGTAGATTTCGTAATTCAAAAATTTCTAGATGGATTTGAAAGCCCCAAAACAGTCCTGATATTACTAGAACTAACCAAAACGGACCCAAGCAAGCTTGGGTGTCTAGATAGTTGATAAGATAGAAACTGGATTCTGCCTATTCGTTTAAAAACACTTAAAACTGATTAACTGCATCCTGCTAAATTACCCTTTGTCATACGCAATTAACAAATTACCCATCAAAATTTGCACTCTCATATAACTGGTCCAAGCAGGCAGCCCAAGGGAGAGGTCCATTGCATAAAGAACATGGAAGAATTTTACCACTGCTAATTCAAAAATAAGTCACGATTCCAAAATTAATTGAAATTTAGCCATTCTAATATGCGAAAATAATATTTACACCAATAATACCCCAAATTTAAGAAAGCAAAAATGTCCACATATACCCATGTATCATACGAACTTGCTCAAGTTTGCTATCAGTCTATAGTCATACCTTTTTCGTTAGCGAATTCATGTATTTGCCCTTGTCCTAAATAAGGCTCCAATATGAATGTGTGACTCCATGTATCCTTAACTTTGAGTCTTTAATTATGGATGAGAATATATATATATATATATATATATATATATATATATATATATATATATATATATATATATATATATATATATATATATATATATATATATATATATAAATATATATATAAATATAATTTCTAATGTTCTATATGCAGCATATATATACATAACAATGCATGAAAACTACTCAAGCAGTGTAGTTGGTTTGCAGTGCCAGAGACGTGATTTCTGGGGTTTTGATCGAGATTTCTGTATCGAATTTGAGTAATTTTTGTATAAGTGAGATGGTGAGTGAATGGGTGTTCATGTTTTGTGACTTTTACTCGTTTTCGAGACGTGGGCCGAGAAACTTTTTGAGCGATTTTCCAATTTCTTGCTTCAACTTTGATTCTATTCGTTAGATTAGTTTCTCGTAGTTGTATTTATGTTATGTAATTGGTTTTGGCTAGATTTGGGCCATTCGAAGTCGGATATTCGTGGAAACAACATAATTTCGAGTTGCTTTGAGCTTGGTTAGAGGTAAGTGGCTTGCCTAACCTTGTGTGGGGAACTCCCCTTAGGATTTGTTATTGTTTTTGATATAAGAGCGCCGTGTGCGTGACATAACGAGTACGTACACGGGATAATTATTGTAAAAACTCTATTTTCACTAAATAGTAACCTATTTTTCCCCTCTTAATTGAACTTATTAGCATGTATAGTATCTTGTTAGACTAAGAAATCATGCCTACTTGTCATAACTGTTTACTTGAACTACGTGCAACATGTTTAGTGGCTTTACCTGTTTTTCCCTGACTTGTGCTTAGGATAAATTGTAATACTCCATACCATGATTATTGAATCTTGTTGTTTGACTGCATATTTACTTTGGGACTATGGAACGTTATTTCGGGAGATCCCCCATATCTTGCATATTTACTTTGAGACTACGAAGCGGTATTCCGGGAGATCCCCTTGCACCTTTATATTTTGGACTATGGAACGGTATTCCGGGAGATACCCCTGCACATTTACATTTGGGAATACGAGACGATATCTCGGGAGATCCCCTGTTGAACTGTTGTGTTTCGAGCTGTTGTTTTTCCATGATTCTTTCCTTGTTATATTTCAGTCTTTATTACTGCAATACTTCTTTTTGCTTTGCTTTATTATATATATGTTCTAGTAGGGCCGTGACCTGACCTCGTCACTGCTCGACCGAGGTTAGGCTTGACTCTTACTGGGTACCATTGTGGTGTACTCATGTCCTTCCTGCACGTGTTTTTCGTATGCAGATCTAGGTACATCTTATCCGCCTCATCATCTGTGCAGTCGTTGCAGCTTACCGGAGACATCAAGATATATCTGCCCGCGCCTGCAGATCCTCGTAGTCCCCCTATTTCTTATACTATTTTCTCTCTTTTGATCTAGACACTATGTATAAGAGACAGTTAGATAGAATTTCTTAGAGCTTGTGACTCGTGATTTACCGGGTTTTGAGAGTACTGTGTATATTCGAAGGCCGATTTACTTTTACATGCCGAGCAACATCCTTATCAGTACATTATCTCTATTGAAGTTAGTTGTAATTATTGCTTTATTTCCGTTTTTTCGAGTTTTATTAGGCTTACCTAATCGTAGAGACTAGATGCCATCACGACGTCTTACGGAGGAAGAAATGGGTCGTGATACTCAGACAATGAAAGTTTTCTTTTGTTGTTTCTGAGTCAATGTATAGAGGAGAGCAAGTAAAAGGTTGCTGGTGTGGTGTTAGATTTGACAAGGTGAGCTTTTCCGGTGAGAGATTTTGGGGTGGAGACATCAACGAGAAAGAAGGGGAACTATGTGTAAATATTTCTATTTTTTCCTTTTCTTTTTCTTTTTCTTTTTTTTCATTCTTATTTTGGTCTCTTTTTCAATCTAAATCTATGAATTCACGCTCATTATACGCGTGCATTGCATATATTTTTTCCAGCTCAGCCGTCAAGTTGCCACATATGCTCAGTTAACGGTCAGAGAAGTTTAAAATATGAATTTTGATCAAGTGAAAGTGTCCAGATGAAACTCCATGAAATATAAGGACCGAGATGATAAAGTGAAACAAGTAAATGGGTTTACTAGGCTATTCTGCCTATTTTTTAAGAACTTAATGGGTCAAATACAATAACACAAAAGTATCAATTTACTCGGACATGAAATATACATGCAATAAAACAAAGTATCACTTACAAGTAGAGTACGGAGACATCTATATGATGCAAAATCATAAGTACATTATTATACGACATAAGATTCAATGCATCAATCAGGTTTCCGAATTACAAAACATGAACATATGAATGAACATAGGATTGAAAATCCTGAGTACATATATACCTTCATTATATTACTCGATATTCAATCAAAGCATCCGTAGTTGTTGCATTCCACTAGTAAAAATACATAAAGTGCACTAATTATATAAACTGGAAGATATTAAAGAGAAGACTTAACTTAAAAAAAAAAAAAAAAAAAACTGCAAAAGTAGTGTTGAACTGATCGATCGTTAATTGGTTCTCAGTTGTGCCTTGGAGGGTGATGCCTTGGTGATTTATAATCTGCTGTAAATGCAACAAATTCAGCCCTTTCTTTCTTCCCTCCAGATTGCGAGAGTGGACGTCTGCTCATAATTTGTTCACCTTTTACATTTACATTTAAACCTACCCTCTCTTTCTTGGTTGCTACAATATTAATATCTTCTTTCATGACTTTTTCTGTATATGCCATTTGGGAGGCTTTCATTTTGTTTCCTCTTATCACAGCTGCTTCATGTTCTCCACCACTATTGGCCTATGAAATCCAAAATATTTTAGAAAAACTACAAAATCATAAATTGTGTAGTCTAAAAATTTGCAACTTCAAAATATATCATCATATTAACCTCTATATATATATATGCATTGACAATGTAAGAAAAACTACACTATCAGATCACCTAAACGATAATTATAGATGTTCGTTCATATAAAAAATAAGACAGGTAACTTGTGATAACAGGTTAAAACATACTAGTAGTACACCAACCTTTTACTGTCAGTGTATAAGTCAAAACATTATATGAAATGGGAAAGGAAACAAAACCTCTCTATTTGGTGTTGAATTGCGTCTTTTGTTTGCACCACCACCTACAATCAATTCTCCTGCAAGATATATATAGGCTATTAGTTAATCCAGCAATACATTTTAATTAGTTCTCAAGAGTAGTGCATCCAAAATGAAATAATGAAAGAAAAACATTTATACCTTGGTAAGAAGTCGTGTTTGGGAGAATATGAGCAATTAAGAATAGGAGTACTAGTAAGCATATAATCCTAGTAATAGGTAGCATTGTCTTAGCTTTCTTCTTTATTTTGGGGTATGTCTGTTTTTTCAAGTATCTTAAAGACAAAGAATGAAATGCAAGAATGTAAAGTGATCTTTATAGGGAGAGTACACAAGTCAAACATATGTAACAAATACCAAAAACTTCCACGTTTTTTTTGCAAATCCCAAGTCAATGCAGAAGAATAGGGCTCCAAATTTTTAAACTTCAAATTCACGTTAACAAATTAAGTACGTACATTTACAAAGGGGACCAAGTTAATATGCATGCATTCCAACGATAAACTATTTTTCGTGAAAATTTGGTGAAGATCCATGTGTCAGTCAAGTTACCAGTCCTAGGAAATATCTCGAGATTGTTGAGGTATTCTCTTCAAAATTCATCAACAATGCAGTGGCACCGATCCACGTCTCTCTTTATTTTTTCTTCTTTGAGTATACGGTATTCGATGTTGGGCACAATAATTTAAGTAAATATTTCTCTAACAAAAATATATGGTCATACACATTTTTACGTGGTATCACCAGTGTAGATAAATATTTTGGTTTCGAGTCTTACAGACACCTATTATTAAAAGAATTTTCACGTACTTGAGAGGGTTTGTTGAAGATATTATAATTAAGTAAAAAATCAAATTTTGCTCTCTCTAACAACCACAGCATCTAAAAGAGATGGTCATAAAGTTCTGTATTCGAAAAATATTGATTCAATTAATCCAAATTTGCATAGAGAAAGCTTACTACGTAAGTAAGCTGCTCTCTATGGAATGCGATTCATTCCAACAACTCAAATTAAATTCGAGATCTGCGATTAACGGGGAGAAGTCTTTATCATTCAACTACAAGTATAGAAATTCGAAGTGAGTGAGTGGTTTAATTAGAACAGTTACAAGTGGGGGCTCAAACTGTTGGGGGATGAGAAATATTGTACTATAACGTGGAGAGGAAGGTATAAGTGTTTCGTGCTTGTCTGCCGCCATACACTCAACGAGAAGTGACTTTTCTTTTTTTCCAATGTCTGGATCGCCTCGACTTCACTTTTTGCCATGTGTTTCTCTTCATTTTAAAAAGCAGTTTGTTTCTATTTTGGGAATTCTCTCTGTTGGTAATTTACAAGAGCAAGAGACCAAAGATGTGTAGAAGTTGGCCTAAAAACCATCCACATGGTACCATTGTGTTTGAGTTAATCTGGTTGGTTAGGCTGTTTAGTATTCCCTCCCACTACTAAAAATTCGATAAAAATCGATCAAAGTTGGTTGGTCAAAAAAAGCGATTAAATTTGGAGAAAATTATTAAATAATTATTTTAAATAATTTACCGATAAAAGTTGGTCGCTATTTGGTCGATAAAGTGGTCAACATGTTGACCGGGCTGGTCAGACTTGCTTAGTCAAAGAAATATTGAAATTAGTGACCAACTTTGGTTGCTAAGGTGGGACCCAGTTATAACGTTTTAATAATTATATTATTATTTAAAACTTTTTATAAAATATAAGTAAATATTATTTAAAATTGGCGACCAAAGTTGTTCGGTTATGAAAGGGGAAGCATGTAGCGACCAACTTTGGTCGCTAATTGGGACCCAGTTATAACGTTTAATAATTATATTATTATTTAAAATATTTTATAAAATATAAATAAATCTGATTTAAATTTAGCAACCAACTTTGGTCGCTAATTGGGACCCAGTTATAACGTTTAATAATTATATTATTATTTAAAATATTTTATAAAATATAAATAAATCTGATTTAAATTTAGCAACCAACTTTGGTCGCTAATTTTTAATTTCTGGATAGTTAACGACCAAAGTTGGTCTCTTTTCAGGTCAACATTGGTCAAAATTAAAAATCACTTTTATATTTACTATCTAAAGAATATAAATGTAATCCGAGGTCGGGTTCTTTTCGGGATTGATAGACTTGTCAAGATCCTAATTAGTATATATAATTTTTCATCAAATATATATGTGTTCAATTGATTTATCGATTTATAACCTACTCAAATGCATCGTTGAATATTAAAAACAAAACGCCTCGACTTATATCAATTAATCTGTTATAATTGATTCATCGACTTATAACCTAGTTGTCACGACCCAAAATCATAAGGTCGTGATGACGCCGGACATCACTGTCAGGCAAGCCAATCATTAAATGATTAAGTTAAATTTCCTGTTTTAGCATTTTTGAAATCATTACCTTTCACTTTATTACATGATAACTGAATAAAATTCGCTAAGTAAATACGACAGTTTAATATTTTATTTTTATAAAACACATCCCAGAACCCGGTGTCACAAGTGCATGAGCAAACTCTAAGAATTTCACAAATACTACAAAGCTTGTCCGAAATACAAATTGGACAAGGAATTTAAAATGAAAATAAATACAATATGAGGGAGACTCTGTCAGCTGCGGATCGCCTCCGGATGATGCAGCTCGCTTAAGTCTCCAAACTAGCCACATCGCTATGAAAGTACCCGTGCAATAAAAATGCACAACAAGTGTAGCATGAGTACGAAAACAACATGTAATCAGTAAGTATCCCGCCTAACCTCAGAGAGGTAGTGACGAGAGGTCGAATTAGACACTTACTATAAGTCGGTTAGTTTTAATCAAGTGAGGTGTTAAGCCTGAGTATCATAGAAAATTAAATAATAATCAGGGATAAGAAACATCAGACTTATTTCACATTTTACACATCAATTCTTCTTCTTTTTAACTGGCAATTAAGAATTTTCTTAGGCCGATAAACATGTATAAATCACATGAAATACGCAACAATTATCATGCGCAAACAAAGTGCCGAGGGTCGAACGACGCAGACCAACAATAATAAATTGTGCACTACCGAGGGTCGAACGGCTCGAACCATAGATGCATCTATCTGCCTCGCTCGCGAATCGATCATGCAACTCGGTTATACATAAATACGGGGTTATCCTGCTCGCGAATCATACATGCGATTCAGGCACCCATAGATACACACATTCATACAATAAAAATTCACATTTTTATCAAGAAAGCAGTTATCCAAGAAAGTGGTAAAATTCTTCTTAAAGGAACATGAAAAATAGCATTTAAATCTTTGTTTTGAAAACTCATTTGCCAAGTTTAATAATATTCAATAATATAACCTTATCAGGTATACAATTATCCACGGAGGAAATCAATTCTCTTTCTAGATGATTAAGAAAATGAACTCTAGTCTTCTTAGATATTCAATTACTATTTCGATCATATTAGCGGTCTAATATTACTGGCAAGATCACAAGTACAACAAGTAAGGCATGAGAGTGGGTCCTACACTACCCGGACATAAGCATATTAGTAGCTACGTACGGACTCCCGTCACTTCGTGCGTACATAGGCCCCGTAGATAGTAGCACATATTTAATTAGTTCACTTAAGAGGACAATTCCCCCTAACAAAGTTAGAAAGGAGACTTACCTCGCTCCGAAATTCCATAACCGGCTTCCAAGCCCTTCCGACGACTCTAGTGGACGCACAACGCCCCAAAATTATCCAAATAACGACAAACCAATGAAAATATACTCTAATATTTGCAACAATTCAAATTATATAATTTCCCAACTCCGCTTAGTGAATTGACCAAAACGCCCTCGAGTCTACGTGCCTGGATTCCAAAGTTTCTCGAAGATATACCCTACCCATAGCCTTACTAGCTCAAATATACATTTTACTCTAAATTCCATGCTAAAATTCGTGGTAGAAATCTGAAATATAATTTCTAGGTTTTCTTCAAAATTCCCAAATTTTCCACAATCTTTCATGTTCAAATCCATGCATATACCTTGTATTTAACTTGAGATGAGTTGGAATAACTTACCTTGTGATCCTTGATGGAAACCCCTCCTTGAAGCTCCCCACAATCACCCATGCCAAGTGAAAATAAGAGAAAATGATCCAAGTGCTCGGTTATGAAACATACACTGGCCAGGCCGATATCCACACCTGCGATCCAGATCTCGCACCTGTGCTTCCACAGGTGCGCCTAAACGCCCGCAACTGCGGCCTCCTCAGATCCAGCCAAAACTCGCACATGCGCCTCATTGTCTACATCTGCGCCTTCGCAGGTGCGGAAATTACATCGCACCTGCGCTCCCAGCCAAGCCATCAAAATCTCGCACCTACGGCGCCAAATCCGCACCTGCGGCCAAAGCCTCGCAGGTGCGGTCACACCAGATGACAGCAACCTTAACCCTTCTTCAAACTCCAAACTTGATCCGTTAACCACCCGGAATCCACCCGAGGCCCCCGGGACCCCGTCCAATTACACCAACCTGTTCCAAAACATAATGCGGACTTGCTCGAGGCCTCAAATCACACAAACAACATCAAAACCATGGATCGCACTAAAATTCAAACTTTAAGAACTTGAAATTTCGAACTTCCACATCCGGTGCCGAAACCTATCAAATCACGTCCGATTGACCCCAAATTTTGCATGCAAGTCATATTCGACATTACAAACCTTTTCTAACTTCCAGAATCGTATTCGGACCCTGATATCCAAATTTTCACTTTCGGTCGAATTTCTAAAAAGCCTTCAAATTTCTACGGACATCCGAATTCCCTTTCGATCGCTCTCCCAACTCCAGAATCGCCATACAGAGCTATTCCTAGGATCAGAATCCCCAACGGACATCAATAACACTGAAATGCGCTTCAACCCAAACTTAGGAAGTTTTTTCAAAATGCTGACTTCCACAATATACGCCGAAATGCTCCCGGGTTATCCAAAGCCCGATCCGGACATACGCCCAAGTCCGAAATCATCATACAAACCAGAAGGAACCTTCAAATCCTGATTTGGAGGTCGTTTACTCAAAATTCCAATCTTAGTGAATTTCTCCAACTTAAGTCTTCTGAAATGAGAATTTTCTTTCCAATTTGACTCCGAACTTCCCGAAATTGAACTCTGACCATGCCCACAGGTCATAATACCTGAAATGAAGCTGATCATGACTTCAAACCGTTGAACGACGCGCTAGAGCTCAAAACGACCGGTCAGGTCATTACACTAGTGATGAATTAATGTAATTCATTAACTCTGTTATAATACAAATAATGAATACAGTAGCATATACTATAACATGCTATATATGTAGTTAAAGTAGAACGAAGTGTGTGTGTTATATATATACACACACTAACATATACTAAAACAAATTATATATACATTATAGTATTGCAATGAAGTGTCTGTGTATGTGTGTTCTATATATATATATAAGAGCATGAAGCTCTAGGAACACAGGGTCGGGTTATTTTAGGGATTGATACATTTGTAAATTGATTCATCGACTTATAACCTACTCAGATGTAGCGTTGAATATTACAAAAACAAAACTTCTCGACTTATATAAATTAATCTGTTATAATTGATTCACCGACTTATAACCTAGTGATGAATG
>ML359694.1:0-126578 GCA_005239505.1 Nicotiana paniculata
GATAATAATAATTCACACGGGGAATCAAGAATATAGACACCCCTAGTATTTCTATGAATAGAGAAATTTATGGAGACCGTGCATTTGCTCGTTTATTCTTTGTCATATAGATCATGCCAAAAAGAAAGGAGCGATAGCCTTAACATACCTGGAGTAGGGAAAAATCCATATGATGTTCTTGAAAAAGGTTACACCGTAATCCCTTAGTACCGCAAGATTTTACGTTGCTAAAATTCTAAAAATCTTCGTTGAACTGTTGAAGATTTACGCTGTTACAAGATAATCATGTTACTTAATGACTAAAATCTGATTTTGGAGTGTCTTTTGAGAATGAAATTTAAGAGTAGCTAACATTTTCCTTCTCTGTTAATGCCTTCATAAGAGTTTTAAGAATGAATAACGTTTTTGGTCTTGATATTGAAACTTTATAAAATGAATTTGCAAGGTTTTCTTTGAAGGTTTTAAAGTCTTCAGGAATGAAATTTGAAAGAGTTTAAGAATGACTAACGTTTTTGTTTCTTAGTATTGAAACTTTTGAAATGAAATTCGCATAGTTGTTTTGAATGTTCTAAAGTAGGAGGTGTCTTGCACTAAGGCATTAAGATGCCACCTCATATAAAATGACTAGTAGTCATTTTTTTAATAAGGGTTTGCTGCCACGTTTTGGGATTTATTTATTAATTAGGTAATATTCCGCTACCCGGTAATTAACCAATTACCCGCATAATTGAGGATTGTCTTAAATTACTTAAAATTCTACTTATTTTTAATACACTTTATATATCCTACTATCATGGTCATATGATACCTTGTATGGTACTAGTCTGTAAATATCGGGTATTATCGCTCGGGCCGTATTTTATCCCGACCTGCCAAACTTGGACGAAAATTTATTTTCTTTGACTTGCTTCCCTTCTCACCTTCACGAATTTACTTATAACTTGTTTGAAATATCATAATGCTTAAAATATCAAAATAATTCCGTCCCCGAACTTACGTCAATTAACTTATGACGAAACTTTAACATACGAAAATGCGGGATGTAACATATTGGGCCCTCGATCGCTTCTCTTTTCGTTCCTCGAGGGATGACTCTCAGACCTGTTTGTCCTTCGATCTTCATTGTATGGTTGATACCGATATTTGATCAATCTTGGTTCATGATCGACGACTCTCTTAGATCTGTCGTCGGCTCTAACGGGATAAAAGGACCTAGAAAGGGCTCCGAGTTGGTCATCATTAACTCTAATTTTTGATTGGTATCTGTTGTGGACGTCGGCCCATGTTACCGCTGGATACCCTACCAAATTTTGTTTTATCTGTTGCGAAGCCAAGGAGCTTTGGGGGTTAAATCCTTGAGTGAATGCCTGAACTTCCCAATCATCGGAAATCGAAGGCAGGTCCATTCGTTCCATATGGAACATCGACCAAACTCCCTAAGCATCTTGTTATCTCTTTGTTTAACCTTGAAAAGGTCTGATTTTCTGGTTTCGACCTTGATGGACACCGCATGGGGCTTCGCAAAAGCATCTGCAAGCATAGCAAACAAATCAATAAAATTTAGGGGTAAGTTGTGATACCATATAAGTGCTCCTTTTGACAGAGTTTCCTAGAACTTCTTTAGCAACACCGACTCAATTTTGCCATCTTCCAAGTCATTCCCCTTGATGAAACATGTATAGGAGTTCACATGTTTGTTTGGATCCGTGGTTCTTTTGTACTTTGGAATATCGGGTATACAAAACCTCTTCGGGATAGGATTTGGTGCAGCGCTCGGAGGGAAAGACTTTTCGATAAACTTCTTGAAATCCGGTCCTTTCAATATCGGAGGTGCTCACAGGATTTGGTCGACCCTTCAATTATATGTCTTTTCCTTCTTGTCGTTGGCCTTAATTTTCTTCCCACTTGATTCCACCCACTTTGTCAATGCTTCAAGCATTTTCATTATCTCATGATTGGCCCCCGGCTCAGCTTTTTTTTAAGAGAATATTTCACTAAGCTTAGTTGCTTAGTGGTGTTTTTTATTAATAATAACAAAATCCAGATACAAATTGTATCGATGTCTAACCAAGTGCAAAAGAGTAAACAAGAGTGTACATCAATCCTATTACCATAACTGAGTAATGAACTAAATTGAGATATTACAAAATTTACTACTAATTGTTCATCCACGACCAAACCCACAGGACCAACATAGCATAATACTGTATATACGGTGTCCTGCACCAATTGTTATGACAAGAAGGCCTTGAGTTTTTGATTTTTCTTGCAATATTCTCATAGTAGCCTTGCATGTATGTGAACAATCCAGTCAGTTATAGCTTCTTGATCCCTCATGTAATCTTTATGTGATTGATATTCCTTCCGTTTTTACCTTTCATACCCCGTATTTTCGCACCAAGAACACATCTCATTGTGTTTGATGCTAGGCACTCTATACTTTAGAGATGTAATAGTTGTTCTTTTTTTCTTGCGACTGCTGTCATCTCTAATCAACTTCACCTGAGCTCTCGTTGGTTTGATCATTTTCTTCGGATGTTCTCCCAGGACTGCTTGGGCTCGACCCTGTCAAGGGCGTGACCTTGGTTCTGCAGCTGCGCTATCGCCGCCTGTTAAGCCTGCAACATTTGAAGAATAGACAAATACTTACCCCATCACCTTCGCCTCGGGGCGTTTCTCGAAATGTTGGCCTGGGGCCTCCACGAACGTTATTTTCGGGGTCAGTTGGTAGGTTGACGTCGATAGCAACTTGTTAATTGGCGCTGATTGGATCAACAACTGGGACTCCATTGGGATCGACATAGGGCACCTCATTGCTAGGCACCAGATTGTTATTTTTGCCATGATGGCCAGACTCAGCCTCAACGCTCAAGTCGGCAGAATGAGAATTTGATATTTTTAAGTTGACCATAAATTGATACTTTAAAGAGAAAGTGTAAAATAATGTGTGTTATGGAGACTTGTATCAAACTACCATTATTATACTTAGCCCCACGGTGGGTGCCAAACTGTTTACCCTTCAAACGGATAATAATTGAATTTATATGCAGTTTTAAGGGTATGTGGCTTAATTCAACACAAATAATCAAGAATGTTATATAAACGAGTTAACTATAGAATGAATAACCAAACGTATTTTGATGTTATGTCTGTGATCGAATTTAAGCTGAATAGTAATTTTGCCCTCGACCGGACCCTTAGTTCGAAGCCAAATGTATATGAAGAACAACAATAAAATAAGAAATTTTCAATAGCTAGAAATCATAGAAATAATCTTGTATTGCCTTTATATGCGTGTTACAATGTGTCCTATCAAAGGAAAAAATCTCCCCTATACATAGTAGGAGAGTTTCACCCCTAGTACAAGTCTAAAAAAGGTAAAAATCCTCCTCTCTTGTTAATTACTGATTTGTAACCGCCATCAAGCAAGATCTACGCCGTGATACCCGGTTAGTTGCGGATATCACGACCCTATATCCGTCGCCTACAACCATTCATGCACTTCCCGAAGTCTTAGAACGCATTCCTGATCCAGGGTGCATCATTTTATCAAGTACGATGGCGAGAATTCTGTTTGGGCCGTGGTACAAGAAGTTATCAGCTTCGATTTTGATCCCCTGTATTCATATCCTTACTTCGTGCCCACCGGAAAATCGGGGTGTATGTTACCCCTATTTTCGCACGTATACACTTTCTAGTTTCCATTTCAGTTTTGGATTGAAAATAGATTTTCATAAAAAAAAAAAAAAAGGGTGGGGGAAAGATGAAGAGAAACAAAGTAACAAAAACGTACCAAAAATTCATAGCAGAAAGTAAGGAGGTCTAGACAATCAAAGAAGAATGGGAAGAAGGATTTCTAGGGGAAAAGATCGTATGCATTCTTTTAGAAACAAAAAGGAATTACCAGAAATGCGAGATAAAATTCCTATTCTTTATGTTACTTTTGAAGCCTAAGTTTAGTTTCATGAGGAATGTGGTAGCTAATTAAGGTGACATGGTTGATTTTATGCGTTTAATTATCCTTGTCACCATCATTAATATGTGATAACGAGACAGCTATTCATATTGTTAGCATCATGTTTATATTTTAATGATAGAGAATTCACTAAGTATGGAACTTTTTTACTGATACTTTCTTAAAGTATAAATTTAGGCCGAAAGATTTACGGTGACATTCTAGTCCAAGAACAGGAAAAGATATGTCACGACTAAAAATTCATCGATGGTCGTGATTGGAACCTAGCCCAATGGCTAAACCAATAATTGTAATTAACTTAAGACAAGGAAAACACGAGTAATCTGCTAACATAATATAGATAAAGCATTAGTACTTCTCAATACAACAATACTAAATGTGGAAGAATCCAACAACTCTCAAAATCTGGTGGTAAGAGATCACGAGCAACTAGATAGAATGCAACTGGGTCGCAAAATATAACAATACTATTTGAATCAAACATCAGTAAAATAGATAAGAAGGGGGCTCCATAAGCTTTGATGCAAGAATGACTGCTCACCACGTAGTATTATAATAACCTCAACGTGCCCTCCTGAACACCCCTAGGTCCAGTACCAAGATTTGCATAAAAATATGCAGAAATATTGTATGAGTACAAAAGCAATATGCAGTAAGCATCGAGTATAATCTCAAAAAAGTAGTGGAGAGATTTTGACAAAAGCGTTATGCTGACCTTTTCAACCTGAACAATTCATAATAATATAAAATTACAGTGAATAAGCAATAACAAATACAATATTAAGGTACAAAATCAGAGATAAGATAAGCATGCTTCTCAAACAAGATAGCTAAAATATAATATAATTTTTAAATCCTTATATTAAAAGGATATGCACCAAGTAGCACCAATTTAAATACTTCTACACTTGTCTAGGATGATTATGCATGCTCAAGACTCAATCATAATCCTTATCCAGAACATCCTATGTGCTCTAACATGATCCAACATGTCTCAAGTGCTCAACATGATATGTGTATCGCCTGATCTCATAGGGCCAGATATAACATGGGTAATCACCTAACTCTGAAGAGGCCGATCCATATCCATGCGTTGCACAAAAATTCATCGTGGCATAACATATCAATATCACAATAACCGCGGAAATAACTATTGTGCCATAATAATATCAATCAGCTCAAGTATCCAAATGCGCCATAGCCATATCAATCCATATCAATGTCTCCATATCTAAGGATGTATGCATATATTCAATATGTAATCAATAAAATACTCAAGGACATAAAAAATAAAGATGTGAATGTGTACTCATAATATAAAGCATGATTACGGTTAAGTCAAGTATATTAACAAACCCAAGAATTGCACATCATGCCCAAATAATATGTCATAAGCTAAAATATAATTTTTATCATGAGCTAATAGGCTCACGTAGTCATACAACTAAGTAGAGCATAAGTGAAGAATAACAAATAACCAAATAGGGGATAAAGAATCCTAGAAGTACCTCAAACATTGCACGAATTTGGTGTACGTATATATGATCTTCACCTTGAATATATTTTACCCCCAAATCAAGCAACATGTAGAACATACGTCGAATTTGTAGAAAAAATTTCCTTAACAAGATTAGACAAGAGACATACATCCTGTCGCGCCCCATTTTCTCGCGAAAACGGGTTTCGACGTGCGACAACTCTTTTAAAGGAAGGGTGTTAAAAGAGAATAATCGTCACCTAATGATTTGAGTGCATTAGGGCACCTATTATGCAAATAACTCTTTTGACTAGTCAACGCCACCAAAGATCGTGTAAGAGCTCAAATTACCTCAAAAAGAATGTGTTAGGCACTCTTCGAGGTCCATAATTATGGGTCCCGATCGAACTTAAGACTATGAGGATTATTCTAGGTGATCAGATAAACAAAGAAATATAAAAGTAGAAGAGTTTCATTATAACAAGAGTTTCATTATAACACAAATGGGAATTGGTACAAATCTGTAAAGACTACAAGGATACGACTATGATGGTCTATGTTAAATGACTAAGTGAATAACAAGTATATAAAGGAGTGGGGGGGGGGGGGGNGTGCAACATAAATAATACTTTGCAAATCCTTTTAGATAGGAGTTGCTCATATTATTCAGCAAACACAAACTATCATCTCCTGCTACCCGACTACTATGTTGAAGTTGTTTACCTAAAGCATTCTAATTCAATTCTAAGTCGTGTCCTATGCATGCACTACCTGTCCCATGCCTATGGTCCAAGAGGCTTTGGAACTCTATTTGGGTGGTTCTGGACTTACTTAGGTTGCTCAAAATGATAATAAACTAATCACGCGTACAAAACAAATAGGATTGCACATAATAGCAAAGAGTGGCTCATGTTATCCTCAACACATAAACGAAGAAGAACGCAGACTAATTTTAGATTAAACAGTAGAACATTTTGAACTTAAGATTTAGAGTCCTTTGGTTCTATAAGCATGATCTCTACGTGATTCCAATATCGAATAGGTAATGATGCATTTTTAAGCTAATATACAGACATAATTTTAGTTACAAATCCTATAGACATGGTTTCTAAGTGATTTTGATTTTTAGCAAAGTACAATGACGAATTTGCAGATTACAGACCTATAAGTATGATTTCTAGATTGTTTGCGCAAAAGGAAGTGAAACGACCCCTAGAATCATGAATTACCAACGCTGATTTTATAGACGATTTTCTTAGGCAGGTGACAGTGTCCTAGAAGCATGATATCTAATAGTTGGCAATTGATTTTATTTAGTTTTATCCCTATAGGCATGCTACCTAAGTGAATCAGTACAAACGATATGGGCAACTGATGGATTAAATCCTATAGGCATGGAATCTAGGTGAGCATTATACTAAGCAATTGATAGATTAGTCATTCAAAGTCCTATAGGCATGGAATCTAGGTAAATAAAATATTGCATTGCTTCTCCCTATAGACATGATATCTAAGGAAACACAATAGTGGAAGCAGGTATGTCAAACACTTGAAAGAGCATATGTTTGAGTGATGTGTGTGCGTGTGACTCCTATAGCCATGCTTTCTACTCATGAAATTAAAAACATGTAAAGCAAATAGTGAATAGACCACATAGATCCTATAGGCATGCTTTATACCCATTTATGTGAGAATTAGAGTAACCTACCCTTTTTTATTAATCTCCCCATCTGTTTTTGTTCATAAATTGTTACAGACCCAAGAATAATCAATATAAGTGCGAATATTACATGTTGAAAGACTACATCCCCAATAAATAGAGCAGGCCCGAAGAGAAATAACCTAGTAATGCCTGGGCCTTCATCAAGATTCACCTTTCACACAAACAGCAGACCCAGAACCCAACACGTCTCAAGAGTAAGAGTGTATCAATTACACACCTAGGGCCATACACAAACTCGTACCAGGCTTAGAAGGGAGAAACCATATATGATAACCAATTGACAATCCCAAAGTCTATTAGCAGTGATCATCATTATTAGAAGCTAATGGAACAAGATTGGTCAGACAAGAGGGATTGAACATACCAACTGGGTAGACAGATTTGACATAACACGCTTGATATAGGAGAACTAACACCATATTGAGCGATCATTCAACAAAGGAAAGCATATAGCATGCTGAAGCAAGTCTATTGAGTTGACAGGACAAATAGAAACACGTGCTAATTTCCCAGAAATTAAGTTTAGCACAAGACATTAACCAAAATAGGTCAGAAAAGACTTTAAACAAGTGAACCTTATTCAAAATAATCATAGTTAGAGGGATATGTAATTCCACGTATAGAGAACCATAAGAAGCATATCAACAAACTAATGGCATGGTTTACCATAAATCTCAACAGTGTCCTAACTCATGATAATATACAACACTTAAGGGGGAATGAGACATACAAGCATAACCATTCGTGCCAATTTCCTAGACATAAGGGAAACTAACGTAGCAATTTGTCCTAGAAGCCATTCTAAACCAAACATGCAACAGAACTTAAATGGCATGGAAACATGCTTTAGCTAATCAATACATATTCAGAGATCTATCATTTGGGCAAGAAGAACTCAACAAGGTCTAGAACACAAGCATGGAAATACTGGACAAGGTAGAGAACACACATTAGTCTAGAAGTACTTAAGGAAATTGGAATCTATTCCGATAATGAAAGCATATTACATATACTGCAATCTATTGAATTCAATTAGTAAGGAACATAGAACTGCAGGGGATTGTTAAAAGCAATATAATGGCAGTAAAGCATACAGTATCAGGGATCCATGAATAGCAGGGAAACTGAACCATGCTTACAGAATTTAAACAACATTAGCACATAGAACACACATATCATAGACAAACAGAAAAGAGAATAGTTAACATTGTAAGAGTCAAGGACACTAAACAGTAGCAAAGTTAAACGGGAAAAAGAGTAAGGAGTTTAGAATATTGGTAGCACCAATTGAAAGAGAATCCCAAATCCCTAATTCTTCAAAGTTCACAAGAGCCTCGAGCAGAACTCTGAGAAGTGCTTGTGCCGGAGGAGGTTTTCTTGATAGTATTATGGCCTTGGCTTTCAGCCGGCCAAGAATTCAAAAATTCCAGAAAATATTCAAGTGTCTCAGAAGAAGTGAACGAGTGAGAGAAGAGTATAGTGAGAGTAATAACAGTCAAAATTTTGATCTTCTTAAAGGGAAATCGAGAAGGGTTAATATAATAGCCAAAATCAACATCCAAACAAGGAAACATAATTAATCGAACATAAGTAAGGAAATAGAAGCATGCAAAATCATTCAGAATCAATTTAAGAGAAAATCAAGTAAACCCTAGTTCAAAAGGAAAGCACAGATGGTCGAAAATCTCACTGAATTGGACCATATAGCCTGGTAGTGAGTGCATTTAGACGAAATAACGTCTAAATCTCAAAGGATGAAGGCGGTGGAACCCGATTTGGGCATTGGTACTTGCCAAAATTGTGGCAAGTACTATGTAACACCATAGTCTTGTAGGAAATGATGAGATGATTCATAAAGGGTAACAAAATCGTTGTAAGAATCCATGATTTGATCGAATTTGGAAAAGGAGAATGTCGAGAGGATTTTAGGGCGGTAGTCTTAGGGAAATGGGGTTAGGGTTTCTGGTTTGGGCTAATTAAAAGGGAATGAACGAGGGCCGTAAATCTTGAGAGATCACGACCGGGATTAAAAAATTGAACGGGGCGGGTCATGAAGATGGGTACCGATCGAGTTTAGTAAGGGGTTGTTTGGCTTGGCTTGGGGCTGTTGGGCTAAGGATATGGGCAAAATTTGGTCCGAAATTGACTTAAAAATGGGCTATAATTTAATACACGAAATTTATCAAAAAAATAAATTATAAAGATGATTAATAAATGATAAAAAATATTATTTATGCAGCAAAATACTTAAAAATATTAACTTAATATTATATAAATATAAGGAATGGTAATTTAGCCTAAATAATGTAATGAATACAATTATGTGTAGAATATAAGTTATTACTGCAAAATTATGTAAATAGCTAAAATATATAAATATAATTATGTAAAATGAATTAAAAATATTTAAAACATGTATATGGATATAAAATAACAAATTGGATGATTATGTCATGATAAATAATTTAAAGGGATAATTAATAAATATTTAAGTAATTTAAATGCAAGAAAGTTAATTTTAAAGCTCTAAAAATTACGGAAAAATTATGGAAAATGCTTGTATAAATCTTGTAAATTAAATAATGATGCAAAATGATATTTTTGAAATATATATACTATTTGGAAAAATGTGAGGGCAAAATTGGGTATCAACAACTGCCCCTCTTTACGCAAGAATGATGAAAGAGTTGTCGGGTAAAGAAAATGATGACCAATTTTGGCCGAACTGAGTGGGGAATGATGTTATTTGAAAAATTGGCGGTCGAACCCCGATTCTTGAGTTGCCTACCTTTGTTTGTTTACGAAAAACATGATTTGGCTCAGGATTGCCCATTTTTGTTAATTATCCCTAGTACTACGGGAATCAGGCCGTATGTAGTTCTGGATCCAACGATGAACAAAATCGATGGAGTTGTTATAAGAATGGTCGTCTGTTTCGAAGAGGTTCTTTTGGGTAGGATAATGTTGTAAGTAACGGACAATTTTAGGTGGAGTCATGAATGCGAATTTGCCACGTTATAGATAGACAAGGCAGATATTCGAACGGTCATAGAAAAGGTACTCAATTATTGATAGTCGGTTACGTTTGAGGTAGTCAAAGGATATGAACGTTGTGAACGAAATTTGGAGTGAAGATTGCTCCCGTTTGTAGAACGGTTACATCCTGAATTACCTGCAAAATTAAAACATAGTGCATGCGAATATATATAGGTTATTGCGACAATTTAAACATGATGTGAATTCCCTTTGGACCATGAAGGTTGTCTTTGGACGATGAGGATGATTTCCTTAGACCATGATGTCATGGGCTATGAAGCATACGATAAGGGATTTGCAGGCCAAGAAATGGTGTTCTCGGGCCATGAGAATGATTCCTCTGGACTATGAAGCCTTTGAATAATGATGCACAGTTTCGAGAGATCCTCACGCCATGGAATAATGTCTTCCATCTATGAGAATGGTGCCTTCAGACTATGACGCCTTCGGACAAAATGGCGATGTTTCAGCCTATGAAATACAAGACATGATGCTTAGTTGTGTGGGAGGACGAGATAAGACAAAGCTTAGTCTTATATAAGATGAGGGCAGTGCTTAGTCTTATGCAGTGTAGTGTAGACAGTGTTTAGTCTCATATAAGGAAAAGATACAATGCTTAGTCTCTGACAAGGAGAGGCAATGCTTAGCCTCATGAGATGGTGAGAGCAATGTTTAGCCCTATGCAAAGAAAGTCAGTTCTTAGCCTTGTGAAATTATAGAGCCAATGCTTAGCCTCATGCAAGGAATGGAGACAATACTTAGTGTCATGCAAAGAAAGACAGTGCTTAGCCTTATGCAAGAAATGGAGACAATGCTTAGTCTAAGAAAGACAGTGCTTAGCCTTATGCAATTACGGAGGCAATGCTTAGCCTCATGCAAGAAATAGAGACAATTCTTAGTCTCATGCAAAGAGAGGCAGTTCTTAGCCTTATGCAATTACGGAGATAATGCTTAGCCTCATGCAAGAAATGTAGACAATGCTTAGTCTCATGCAAAGAGAGGCAGTGTTTAGCCTTATGCAAGAAAAGCAATGAGTGGTTGCGAGAGAGTGAAGTATTTATTAGCTTGATGTGTTTGCGTTAGCAACTTGTCGACATGAAGGTAGTTATTTTGCTGCGCGTATGTATTTGCGAATATTATTGTTGTGTTTATCGTGCCTGCATTCAAAGAAAAATTGTGAATTTTGCAAGGGACAGTTGGTTCGTGCTCTTGATTCCTTGCTTCACCTTTACTCATGTATTGGGGTCCTTCTTGAGTCACCCTGGGTAACATTTGACTGCTGTAGAAATAAAGTTTTCGAAAAGCATGTATGCATTTGATAAAATTATTTGCAAAAAATGTAGTTGTTTGAAATATATGATAATGTGTGAGATCAAATAATTTAGATGAACCGGTGACTACGACACATTTAGAGACATTGCAACCTCCTTGCCTTTAGAATTTTGAGGGTCCTCCTTAAAATTCTACCCTAGTTTAAATGTATACTTCTAATAATACATTCCTTGCTTGTTCCAAATGTGATGAAGTCGGAAAAGCTCGATATCTTGCCCTAGTTTCTGATCATGGGGAAATGAAGATTTTATTAGGATGTGATCAAACCCACAGGGCTACCTACGTATCCCCTCTTAAACGAGAATCAGTTCAAGCGTAGTTCAGTAATGTCAAATGGAAAAATGCAAATAATATTAAACATAGTATCTCTTGACTTCTTCTGAATTGATAGGTTTCGGCCAAATCTCTCCGTCCATTTCTGCAAGTATAAGTGCTCCTCCTGTTAGTACCCGATGAACCATGGAGGGACCTTTCCACTTGGGTGAGAACATCCCCTTGGCTTCATCCTGATGCGGAATGATTTGCTTTAGCACCATTTGCCCCGGTGTGAATTGTCTTGGCCTGACCCTTTTATTGAAAGCTCTTGCCATTCCGTTCTGGTAGAGTTGATCGTGACATACTACATTCATTCTTTTCCCATCAATGAGAGCTAGTTGTTCATAGTGGCTTCGTACCTATTCTGCATCGCTGAGCTTAGATTCTTGTATGATTATTAGAGAACTTCTACTTCGGCAGGAATAACGGATTCAATACCATAAACCAGTAGGTAGGGAGGTGCGAACTATTGTACGATATCCAAGCAAAGCAAATGGAAACTTCTCGTGCCATTATTTGTAATTGTCCACCATTTTCCTCAATATATATTTGATATTCTTGTTAGCGGCTTCTACGGCTCCGTTCATTTGCGCTCTATACGCTGTGGAGTTCCTATGCTTGATCTTGAATGTTTCACACATGGCCTTCGTCAAATCACTGATGAGATTGGCGGCGTTGTCAGTAATGATTAACTCTGGCACTCCGAATTGACAAACAATGCGGTCCCAAACAAAATCTGCTACGACCTTCTTAGTTACAACTTTATAAGATGCAGCTTCAACCCATTTTGTGAAGTAGTCTATGGCCACCAAAATGAACCTATGCCCGTTTGAAGAAGCATACTCTATTGGGACGATGACATTCATACCCCAAGCGGAGAAAGGCCAGGATGAATGTGTTGCATTGAGTTCATTGAGTGCTACTCGTATCATGTCAGCATGTATTTGGCACGAGTGAAACTTCTGAACATACTTGATGCAGTCTGTTTGCATAGTCATCCAGAAATACCCTGCTCTTGGTATCTTCTTAGCTAAGATGAAACCATTCATGTGATGCCCGCAAGTTCCGGCATGTATTTCATCGAGCAACCTGGATGCCTCTTTGGCATCGACACACCGTAGTAATCCCAGGTCAGGAGTCCTTCTATACAGAATTCTCCCGATTTGAAAGAAATGGTTGGCTAATCTTTGAAGCATACGCTTCTGAGTATGGGTAGTAGTCTCTAAGTACTCTCCATTTTCGAGGTACTTCTTGAGGTCGTGGAACTATGGATTACCGTCAATCTCTTCTTCAACATGAGAATGATAAGCTAGATGCTTATGAATACCTATTGGGATGGGATCAATGAAATTCTTGTCTGGTTGTTCTATCATGGAAGACAAAGTGGCTAACACATCTGCAAATTCGTTCTAAATCGTTAGAACATTCTTGAACTCTATCTTTGCAAACCTCTTGATCACCTCTTGTACACAGTGCAAATATGGCAAGATTTTGGTGTTCTTCGTAAACCAATCCCCTAAAACCTAGTGCACTAAAAGATCTGAACCTCCAATTACCAACAGCTCCCAAACATTCATGTCAATGACCAACATGAGTCCCAAGATGCAGGCCTCATATTCCGCCATATTGTTGGTGCATAGAAACCTGAGTTTTGCAGATACCGGATAGTGTTGGCCGGTTTCTGATACTAGGACATCTTCGATATCCACTCCTTTGAAGTTTGCTTCTCCGTCGAGACATTCTCAAACCATCATATGTCTCGGTGATATCTTTTCCCACAAATAATACCTCCTCATTAGGAAAATACGTTTCAATGGTTCGTATTCTCCGTCTACGGGATTTTCTTTCAGATGATCCGCCAATGCTTGACCTTTTACTGCCTTTTGAGTTACATAGACAATGTCGAACTCGCTCAACAATATTTTCCACTTTGCTAACTTACCTGTAGGCATGGGTTTCTGAAAAATGTATTTTAGTGGATCCATCCTTGATATGTAATGTATGCACATAAATAATGCCTCAACTTTTGAGCTATCCACGTCAAAGCACTGCAGGTGCGTTCAGTACCGGACTTTGTAACACGTGAATTTCCTGCTCATATAATATATCGCCTGCTCCTTTCTTCTAGTTTCATAATGTTGTCCCAAAATTCAACCAAAATCTCCATCCAATACGGACAAATAAATCAGCGGAGGTCTTCTTAGTTCTGGTGGGACCAGAACGGGTGGTTTAGATAAATACTCCTTGATTTTGTCGAAGGCTTTCTGTCATTCTTCAGTCTATCTTGTTGAAGCATCGTTCCTCAGCATCCTAAAGATTGGCTCACAAATCACGATCGATTTTTCTATGAAGCGGATGATGTAATTGAGACGCCCTAAAAAGCTCATCACATCTTTCTTATTCTTTGGATGTGGCAAGTCATGGATAACTTTGACTTTTTATGGTCTAACTCAATTCCTCGGCGACTGACGATGAATCCTAACAACTTTCCAGCAGGGACTCCAAAGGCACGTTTTGTAGGGTTCAGTTTCAAATTATACTTTTGAACCCGATCGAAGAATTTCTTCAGGTCTGCTATGTGATTCGAACTTTTTATGATAACATCATCCACGTACACCTCTATTTCCTTGTGTATTATGTCGTGGAAGATGGTTGTCATGTCTCTCATGTAGGTGGCTCTAGCGTTCTTCAGACCAAAGGACATCATTTTGTAACTATATATCCCCCATGGTGTAATGAATGCTGTCTTTTCGAAATCCTCTGCATCCATCCAGATCTGATGGTATCCTGCAAAGAAATCCACAAAGGATTAGAGCTCATTCTTGGCACAATTGTCAATCAGTATGTGTATGTTGGGCAATGGGAAATCATCTTTGGGACTTGCTTTGTTCAGATCTCGGTAATAGACACATACTCTAACTTTCCCATCTTTATTTGGAACTGGCACAATGTTGGCCAACCAAGTCATCTATTCCACCACTCGGAGAACCTTGACTTTGATTTTCTTGGTGACCTCTTATTTTATCTTCAAACTCATATCCGGCTTGAATTTTCTGAGCTTCTATTTTACCAGTGGACACATGGGATTGTGGGTAGCTTGTGAGCCACTATGGATGTGCTCAAACCAGTCATATCATCGTAAGAACATGAAAATATATCTTCATACTCTTTTAAGAATTTGATTTAATCTTCCTTCTCTGACGGTGATAGATGAATGCTTATACGTGTTTCCTTGACCGTTTCAAAATCCACTAAGTTAACGGTATCAGTTTCCTCCAAATTAGACTTTGGCTTGTTTTCAAAGTTTTCCACTTCTCTGATGATTTCCTCAGGTATTATATCATCTTCCAGATCCTTTAAATCACTATCCTTATATTGTGTTGTCTCATTACATGTCACAATCGTAGGTTCATCAGGATAGGTAATAATAATGCTGAAAAAGAAAATGTAAAGAATAATAATAAATACGAAAAGCAGTAATGCATTAATAAAATCTTAAAAACATCAATAAGTGCGGCTCGATGACTCAAGCAATTATTTCAAAATAAAATACTGAAAAATGTCTCAAATGCTCAAAACTATTTTTTTAAAGTAATTCATGCTAATTTGCCAGGCTACCCAGGAACTCAATGGGTCCGGGATGGTGCAGTAGTCTAGTTATTCAAAACAACTCCTTTCTCCATGGTCTGAATGGTAAGGTCTTCCTCCTCATCAACATCCTCAACTATTACACTACAGTCCATATCCTCTTCGTCTAGAAATAGCTTCCTTATGCCAGCTAAAACTTCATCTTTCTCGGATCCCCAAATCATGTCAGCTTGATGGAATGTCTGGTGCAGAGGTGGTACTGGTTGTTCCAGTGGATAATAAGGACCACGTCATGGTGGGGACCAATCCTGGTATTCCTGCCACGTGTATTCATATCCGAGTCTAAAAGTCGTGCCATGACGCTGCGGTTGTACGGGTTTGGTGATCCCTTGAAGATTTTTGCCGAGGCATTTGCCAGGTTCATACCCCATCCATAGCAGTATGCTTACTATCTCGTTGCTCCACTATCAGTCCTTTTCAATTGTGTTGACTCGTTAAATGTGATGGTATGTTTCTCCACCCAGCTTCTTTTTATTTTCGATGACTGGAACAATCTGACTGGTGTAGATGGGGTTACTTCCATCTCCATGAATGATCACCTCCTGATGATTCCATTCAAACTTCACAGCCTGATGCAGGGTTGAAGCCATTGCTCCGGAAACATGTATCCATGGTCGTCCCAACAATAAGTTGTAAGCAGTAGATATATCTAGCACTTGGAACTCGACATCAAACCAAGTCAGGCCTATCTATAGACTGAGGTTGATTTCTTCGATGGTGGATCTTTGAGATCCATCAAACACCTTTACATTCATTCTTCCTATTCGTATCCCGTGCATGCCTTGACCCAATCTCTTCAGAGTAGTCAGTGGGCATATGTTGAGACTTGAACCTCCATCTATCAAGACCTTGGCGATGAACTTATCCTCAAATTGCATCGTGATATGTAGTTCCCTATTGTGACTTAGTCCTTCTGGTGGTAATTCATCTTCATGAAAGGTGATTTTGTGGCTCTTCAATATCTGCCCGACCATGTTAGCCATCTCCCCACTAGTGATGTTGGTAGGTACATAAGCTTCACTCAACACCTTCATCAAAGCATTCCTGTGTGTGTCTGGGTTTTGCAGAAGTGACAAGATGGATATCTGAGCGGGAGTTTTGTTCAAGTGGTCAACGACATCGTACTCTGTTGCTTGTACCTTTATCCAAAGATCATCACCAACCGTTTCAACAATAGGTGGCTTAGATACAGCTTTCTTGCTTGTTTCCCCAAGGTTCTTAGGTGTATAAACTCTGCCAGTTTTAGTCATACCTTGTGCTACACTTATTTCCTCCGCCTTTTCGTTTCCCTTACTCCCAGCTTCCACAACGTAGTCCTATGGGACGGCATTAGAATTGTAAGATGGTGTGGGACACAGTGAAGGGTGTAGATACCTCAACTTCAAACAGTGCATGGGTTTGGACCACAACCATCGTGAGGGTTACTTGAGATGTTTTAGGAACATCCCCCTCTCGAATGAGTCTGATTGACCCCTCTTGATCCCATTCCTCATTAGTCTCTATCACATTCACTCCCTCACCTTTGTGATTCAGGAGAGGATTGTTACGAACATTTGGTGCAACTTCCTTTGCCTGTATGACCTTAGTGCCGATCATTGTCTGGATCTTATCTTTCAATGTGTGACACTCATCAATGTTATGGCCCTTCATGCCTGAATGATAGGAACATGTTTTGTTGGGGTTGATCCACTAGAAAGAATTATCCATAGCAACAACACGAATGGGAGTGACGTAACCAGCAGCCTTTAGTCTCTCATACAACTGGTCTATGGGTTTGGAAATTGGGGTGTATTGTCTAGGTGGTCTTCGGTCAAAATTTGGTCGTGGTTTTTAGTAGTTTTGGCGGGCAGGTGGTGGTGAATGGAAATATGCGGGTTGAGCATTATAGGCATGATAGGTGGTAGCAGGCTATTGGTATCTAAGTAGTGAAGGTTGGTATATGGATGGAGGTGTTTCGTATGTAAGAGGATACTTAGGACCCTAGGCTACCATTGCGGCACCTACTTCTTCTTCTTTGAAATACCTCCCGATTCAAAACTTTATTCATGGCCTGCATTTCCTCGAAATTAGTTGCCATCCTATTTTTAATCCCTTCTTCTATTCTTTCTCCTAGCTTGATGATGTCAGAGAATTTGTTATTTTCAATAACCATTAACCTTTCATAATACTGTGGGTCTTGAGCTTTGATGTAGAACTTGTTCGTTTATTCTTCTTCAAGTGCTGGCCTTACTTTCATTGCTTCTGATCTCCAACGAGTAGCATACTCGAGGAAGGTTTCTGTCGGCTTCTTCTTGAGGTTTTGAATGTAGAAAATGTCTGGCACGTTTTCTTTGTTGAACATGAATATGTCCATGAAGTCTAATGTCATGCTTACCCAACTAACCCATTCTTCAGGTCTTGACTGATATACCAAGACAAAGCATCTCCTGTAAAGCTTCGCATGAACAGTTTCATGCGGATTCGTTCATTCTTTCCCACTCCTACAAGTTTTTCACAATACATTCTGAGATGCATTTTCGGATCACTAGTTCCATCAAACATTTCAAACTTGGGAGGTTTGTAACCCTCTAGAAGTTCCACATCCGACTGAATACATAGGTCCTCATAGTTTAGACCTTCAACGCCTTTACCAACTTCAATATTCTGAACTCTACCAGTGAGCTTCTTGAGTTCCTCCGTCATATTTTTTATGAGCATGTATTTCTCGATCGATTCGAGTATGTATATGGTTCGTTGGGGGTATGGGGTAAAGTTTCCACATATATTACTTTGGTGTACTATAGGAACTTGGGTATAAGGGTGGTCATTGGTTGAGTTTTGGGGATCAGGAGTAGGTTGTGGTGCATTCTAGGGAGTGTGATAAGTGGTGGTTTTTGGGTATTGAGTTGGATGATGGTGTTGTTGAGGGGTTGGTACTGGTGTCGGGTTAAGGTTCTAAGGCGGTGTCTGGTTCTGGGTAGTCGAATTTTGGTGGTTAATGTTGGGGACATTGAGAGTGAGGGAAAGGTTGGCAAAATTTCGGACCTTCTCAAGTTCGTCTTGTAGTTCTAGGATCTTCTGTTCCAGATGTAAGACCAATTCATTTTGTGTTGGAGTACTTCGGCCATCTGAAGTTTCGACATTTTCCACCATAGTATCGTTGTCTTTCCTGATACCACTCAAATCGTCCATTTTCCCTTTTCCTTTGCCTTTGCCTTTGGGATCTCTAGGTGGAGGAGGAGGTGGAGGACCTCTAGATCTAGTGTGATATGTTAACAATGCCAGTATGCACGAACCAACCTTGGGGAATGATAATAATCAAAAGAAAAGAAAAAATAAAAGGTAACCAAGTTAGTAAGGAATATTGAAAGAATATTTATAGTATTAAAATATGTTTTGCAAAGTCAAGTTAGTAAGGAATATTGAAAGAATGTTTATAGTATTAAAACATGTTTTGCAAAGTCATGCAATACTTCGCGTCCTAGTTTAGGGACCTCATTGTGCCTGAGGTAGGACTAAGAGCCACATGGACTTGGAGAAAATCGATGCCAATAATTACGTCATTTCATTAATGCAAAAAATGAGCCAAACCTTTACTAAATTGAAAATAATAATAAAGTTACAAATGGAATTTAGCCTTATTACAATCCAAATCTAAAGCTAAGCTAGAAAGCAGTAAAGAACATCATTTCCTAGTCTACTTGGTTCCTGAAGGACCTTCCCCGTGGTTGTCTCTTTTGACTCCATCAATCAGGTTCCCCAGATCGCGCATATCCAATAGTAAGTAAGCCTTTGCTAGATGTCCTCCTTCACTGCCATCCATGATTTGACAATCTGGGAGTTTCTTTCGCATCTTTCCCTCAAGCTCCATCAATCCTTGTTCCAAGTACTCCAATCTCTCTGTTGACTTAGTGGAATTTTCCTTCCATTCTTTTATTGCTTCCATGTTAACTTTGTGTTGTTCCAGATGTTTAGCTCAGATTCGAAAACCCATTTGTGTAGCCTTCTATAGTTAACATGTGCCTCAACAACGTCATCTATGATCCTGTCTTTCGGATTGACTCCTGGCTTGTCTCATGCTACATCGTCCACCAACCATGATGGATAGAAGTACACATGACCGGCATGATACCTGTCTAGCTCAATGGTTTCTCTTTCCACGATGATCTTTTGGTTCCACATATGTTGTGCCTCGAACTTGAATGGAATAATGTCCACTTTGAATCTGCCTTGTACTCGACCATGTTGGAAACTCGGGATATGACCTATTTTCTTCCCGCTTGTGTCAGTACCCTTATAGGATCATAATGATAGATGCCTCGCAACCCGATCAGTACCAACACAAAGTTGAAAATAGGCTTGTGGCAACGGTTTAAAAACCATTGCAATAGAGAGCAAAATCGTAGCAATAGTCCTATTGCAAAGATTCTCGGAGTGTTCCATTAGGTCGCATGCCAATAGGTCTATTGCAACGGTTGTGCAATCATTGCAATAAGACTAACTACTGCAATGGTTTTTGCATCGCTTCCATAGGCTTATCTATTGCAACAATTATATAGTCTAATGGAACAGTTGCAAACCATTGCAATATCATTTTATGCCACAGATTATTAGCTATTTGCAACGGTTTGTAATGCTCTAGCAACGGTTCAACTTATGTCACAACGGTTATAAGGAGCTATTGCAACAATTTATTGAGGCTGTTGCAACGATTTTTTAAGGTTGTTGCCGCAGTTAATGGAAGCTATTACAATGGTTTTGTGGAATCTAATATGTACCCTTCTATTTGGTTATAAGTAATTTTCATGTATAAAAAATATATAAGATTTTATATAAATCATGAAAGAAAATTATTCATCGATTAATATCAGAACCTCAAATCTCCAACTAGCATTATCTATATAACAACAACAAAGTATACAATGTTATTTAACAATTTAAGAATTAGCATACATAAGTTAGCAAGAAGTTCGAGAATAAAGAATTCCTATAACATTTGAAGGTTTAACAATGATCAACCAATACTCCTAAAAAAATTCTTTAATGCTTTTGTCTATCCTTCTTTCATTTGCTTCACCTACAAATATGACAAATAAATAATTCAATAAATGTTTTTACAGAAGAATATATTCTCACTTGAGCCGAGGGTCTTTCAGAAACAGTCTCTCTTCCCCTTCGGGGTAGGAATAAGGTCTGTATATACTCTACCTTCCCCAGACCCCACTTGTAGAATTTTATTGGGTTGTTGTTGTTGTTGTAAGAATATATTCTCAACATATATACAAAAATGCAAATGTAAAAACACATCATTAGGCAAAACGTACATTAAGCAGGCAGAACAATATTAAGATCTTCTCCATATTATATATTACATATTACTTAGTAAGGTAAACTGTATATTAACGATTGAATTTACGAGAAGAATGAAAGAAAATCTCATATATTTACCTTATACTCTGTCTTAGTATATAGATATGTTTTGATTTAACTTTATCTAATGAAAAACACAAAATAACATTTGTAGTTATCTGGTGCCTTCCTTGACCAAGAGTACTGCTCGTAGCTTTTACTAAAATATAGGATTATATATTTTGCCTCATAATTATCATTACCACTTCAGGATACTTACATCTCTTTGTCCACAAACGATTAAATAATTATTTCAGATAAGGTTATATTATAATTGACAACATATTTAAGAATTGGTAACTGAACTACAAGATATGAGAAATTTTAGCCATATGTTGTTTCTGACTATCAGCTTTAGTATGAAACCTCTTTCAGAGAAACAATCCATATTATGATAACAAAAAATTGAACAAAAGTATGGACCTTCTTCTTATTCATTTAATTCGAAGAATCAAGAATCCTATGGGATTTACTTCTCAGACTTCACATCTCTTTTTCTTTATATGGATCTTTTCTTGGATGATTTGGAGTTCGATAATGTCTGCAGATGGTTAAATGATAGTGGAATTGAAGGAAATGGAAATATAAACTTCTCTTCTATGACACATAAATTGAGAGACGCATACAAACTTCATGCACAGGAAATGAAAAAATTAAAGCATTTCTATATTCTTCTAAGCAACTTAAAATAGTACAAAACACCATTACACCAGCTCGTTCATGGAGCTTTAAGATAGAACTTACATAGCAACTTAAAGTCGCAATTTGCAGCTCAAAAGTAAAAAAGAACAACTTGGAGAATGCAGCTAACCATTTTGTTCGCCCTTTACATGTCTTTAAGAAAACTGGTTATTAAACTCCAAACAAACAAACCTACATCATTCGAGACTTAACCAACAAATGAGATGCCTTGCTTGCTGTTTGATAACTTTTTATGCTTTAGGACATTGATAACCATTTATGCTTTAGGATATGGGTTCAGTTCGAGAACTAATTTGCCAGATTACTTTTTTTGGATTGAGGGAGAGTGCAGTAAGAGGATTGAAAATTTTATCAATATTTTGTGCCATGTGACCTCTTTTTGTCTTTAAAATGACATGCTTTCGACATTATTTCCCATTAAGCTAAAATGATCATTAAAATAGCACTCTATTTGAGATTCAACTCAATATTTTCAAAGTCACTATCTCAAAATTTGAACTATTTTATATTTGATTCGGCAAAAATTCAACACTTACCTTAATAGTCATGTTCAAAATAGGATGCTCAAATCGAGAAACTCTTCTGAACCATTAACGGGTTCCTTAAGTAGTTGAACAAACTCTTGGTGATGCTCTTACCAGCCTTAAAGAAGAGGATTTTTGCTTTTCAAGGTCCTGAAGCTTATTCTACCTGCAATACATGAATGAGATTATAAAATTTAAAAGGTTTTGAGAATGTGGTAAGAACGACAATAAAAAAAACTAAACCAAGAACCCTAAAATAAAAATCCTACATTGCATAAAGAAACCCCAAATCTTCGAAACCCTAAAAAATAAAGCGTGCACACGCAATAACAAACCAAGAACCCTAAAATTTTATAAAACTTCACCATCGAAGAGCAAGAAGCGATTTAGCTGATTAAACTAGCTAAAACGGGGAGAAACAAATAGAGAAATATTGTAGGGCGTTCTTGGACCTTTCTTCTTCCAGGAGAGATCTTAGTTCTGCATTTTCGGTCTCTTTCTGTAGCATCGTTGAATAAATTTCATATTGTATCTTCAAAGAGTTCTTCTATGAGTTATGGTGAGCGTCTCTCTTGTGACTTGTGTGAATTGTCTAAGAAATTGGAGAGTGGTTTTTGAGTTGTAGAAATTAAAATAATAGATAATTTTTTCCCAGTCAACCGTCCCTACAGATATATCTATTGCTACCAGTCTAAAACCGTCCCAGTAGGATACTATATTGCAACGATTATCACACTAATGCAACAATTTAATTGCAAAAGTGTGCCAGTAAGGTCCACGCCCTAATGCAACAGTTAAAACCGTTGTTGTAGATTACAATAGCAACGATTATATAGTCGTTGCAATGGGAACCATTCAGATAGGTTTAATTTCTAGTAGTGCCTCTTGACCTGAAGATGAACTCACTGCTAGAAAACCACTTAAACATCCAATGTAACTGCTCGTCTGTCAGATTGTTGAAGAAACACACCCAACTTATAGCATTTGCAGGTTGTGCAAACATGTCTGGGATATATGTCATTTTCTTTGTGTGATGGTAAGCTATATAGTCATTCAACGGCCGTCGCAGAAGCTCTTGACGATATTCTCCCCTCTGAAAGTGTTTCAACAACCAGACTTATAGTAACAGATTAGAACTTTCAAAGTGTCCAAATCCCTGCTTGCACCGATCTAGAGCGCTGCACATTTTAGCTAAGATCATAGGGATGATGGTACAAGTTTATCCCTTGATGCCTTCCATCAAGGTCCTGGCGACCATGGCTAAGCGAGTATGCATCCTTCATCCTTTCATTGGAAATATCAACAATCCTAAGAAGCAGATGATGAACACATAATCCCAACTATGCGTCCAACCCAAGGAAGTAATGGCAAGTTCATCATGATGAAGACATACGACTTACTATGTCCATAACGCTCGTAAAGAAATTCAAAAGGGATGTATGATTTCTTTAAACAAAGAAGTTCATCATTTTTCTTAAAACCTAACATCTTTAGAAAACCACGAGGGGTGCAGTTCTCTGGTAATAGTAATCCTGGACTATCCCATGGAAACTTAGCGAAGCCTCCTATTTCTTCTAGGAGAGGAGTCATTTCTATGTCACCAAATAAAAAAGACGGCCCTTTTCTCATCCCAGAATATGGTAGCAGCCTCAAGCAATGCCCTGTTTGGTTGAATGTTCAGCAAGGATGGCAGGTTACCCAATACTCTTCTGACATGGTTCTTGTCACAAGGTGAAAGGTTATTCCACCAGTCAAGTAGCAAAGGTGGGATGTTTTGGACCATACCAAACTTGGGGACTTCATGCCTCATATTCTGCAAACAAACAAAAGTTAGCCCCTTTCTCCCTCCATATTTGACTATTGACGCAATAATGATCAACACATTGGCACATTTTCTCCAAGTAATGCACATAATATGATAGTGTCCATTGGGATTGTGGAAATCCTGTCGGACTGTGACAAGGTTTATCTTAGTGGGTTGTTACGTTAATAATGCTCTAACTCTACTAGGTTTAGCATGATGCATATATGTACAGGTTGGAGTAGGGTTTCTAGAAAGGTCTAGATTGTTATTCCCAAGTGGAGAACTTGAGAGGGAAAGGCACGGGACCGTCGATTGCACCGTTGATCGACTAGTCTACCGCAAATAAGCCTTTCCAATTTTAAAAGGGTAATTTTGGAAGAGCGTGGACACTCACCAAGCGCCGCTATATTGATAATTGGCACGAGTAGAATATGATGTGGAGTATGCTTTATGCAGAGATAATAACACGTTGTCAAATATTTGCATGATAGAATATGTAGAGCAGTAAATAAAATAGCAAAAGTAAACAAGGCAAGAATAGGTAAGAAAGACAAAAGGAAGAAGTCAATCTAGTTCGTAGAATATATGCAAGAATGTAATAAAGCAGGTAAGAAAGTAGGCATGATATAGCAATTTCGACAAGATAAAAGAGCGGTCATAGCAAGTAAAGGTGAATAGGGGAAAGGATGTAAATGTCATAACGGTTTTAAACAAATAAAGGTGAGTAGGGGAAGGGATGTGCATATTATAGCAGATTTAAACAAATGAAGGTGAGTAGGGGAAGAGATGTGCATATCGTAGCAGATTTAAAACAATAAAGGTGAGGAAGGGAAAGGAGGTGCATGTAACAAAGAAATAAATCCACATCAGCCAAGTTCATTATAGTAAGAGCCTAAGTGTATATCCCCAGCAGAGTCGCCATGCTGTCGCGCCCCGTTTTCTCGTGAAAGCGAGTTTCAACGTGTAACAACTCTTTCAAAGGAAATGTGTTAAAAGAGAAGAGTCTTCACCTAACGATTTGAGGTGTGTTACGGCACCTATTATGCAAATAACTCTGTTTGACTAGTCAACGCCACCAAAGATCGGGTAAGGACTTAAATTGCCTCAAAGAGAAGGTGTTAGGCACTCTTCGAGGTCCATAAATGTGGGTCCCGACAAAACTTAAGACTACGTGTATTAGGCTAGGTGATCAGATAAAAAAAGAAATTATAACACAAATGAGAATTGGTACAAATCTTTAAGGACTACAAGGATACTACTACAATGGTCTATATTAAATGATTAAGTGAATAGCAAGTATATAAGGGGGGAGGGGGTCCTAAGTTTTGTTAGCCTAAAGGATCACCTCATGTAACATAAATAATACTTCACAACTCCCTTTAGATAGGAGTTGCTCATATTATTCAGCGAGCACAAACTATCATCTCTTGCTACCCAATTACTATGTTCAAGTTGTTTATCAAAAGCATTCTTATTTAATTCTAAGTCGTGTCCTATATGTGCACTACCCGTCTCATACATATGGTCCAGGAGGCTTTGGACCTCTATTTGGGTGGCTCTAGACTTACTTAAGTTGCTCAAAATGATAAAAAAAACTAATCGCGCATACAAAACAAATAGGATTGCACATAATAGCAAAAAGTGGCTCATGTTAGCCTCCACACATAAACAAAGAAGCACACAAACTGATTTTAGATTAAGCAATAAACCATATGGAACTTAAGACTTAGAGTCCTTTGATCCTATTGGCATGATCTCTATGTGATTCCAGTATCAAATAAGTAATGATGCAGTTTTAGGCTAATGTACGTACCAATTAAATTGTTACAAATCCTATAGACATGGTTTCTAAGTGATTTTGATTTTTAGCAAAGCACATCGACGGATTTGCAGATTACAAACCTATAGGCATGATTTCTAGATTGTTTGCGCAAAAGGCAGTGAAACGACCCCGCGAATCATGAATTACCAGCGCTGATTTTATAGACGATTTTCTTAGGCAGGTGACACTGTCCTAGAAGCATGATATCTAATAGTTGGCAATTGATTTTATATAGTTTTATCCCTATAGGCATGCTATCTAAGCGAAGCAGTTTAAACGATATGGGCAGCTGATGGATTATTAAATCATATAGGCATGGAATCTACATGAGCAGTATACTAAGCAATTGATAGATTAGTCATTCAAAGTCCATTGGCATGGCATCTAGGTAAGTAGACTATTTGCATTGTTGCGTGCTATAGACATGATATCTAAGGAAACATAATAGTGGAAGCAGGTATGACAAACACTTGAAAGAGAATATGTTTGAGTGATGTGTGTGTGTGACTCCTATAGGCAGGCTTTCTACTCATGAAATTAAAAACATGTAAAGCAAATAGTGAATAGACCACATAGATCCTATAGGCATGCTTTCTACCCATTTATGTGAGAATTAGAGTACCCTACCCCCTTTTTATTAATCTCCCCATCTGTTTTTGTTCATAAATTGTTACAAACCCAAGAATAATGAACACAAGTGCGAATGTTACATGTTGAAAGGCTATAGGCCCAATAAACAGAGCAGGCCCGAAGAGAAATAACCTAGTAACACCTGGGCCTTCAGCAAGCATCACCTTTCACACGAACAGTAGACCTAGAACCCAGAGCGTCTCAAGAGAAGAAGGATACGTCGTTGCAAGACTTATTTCTATAATGATTCAGAATCGGAGCCTGAAGTCATCAAAAACGTCCCAAGGGAGAGACAAAATGAGTTAAGGGATTGAAGGGCTGAACGAAATGAAGGAGAAAAGAAATTTAGGGAGTTTAAGGAATTTAAAGTGGGTCCTGATTCTTCCATTCATGAAATTGTACACCTTTTTAGGTTAAATGAGCTAAATTGGCTAATTATATAGAAATTACTGATTGGGAAGTATTAGCTATTTTAGCGAACTCTCTTCGAGAGCCTTGGAGTGAAATTTTAACTGACATTTATCATGATATTTGGCCTAGTGAACCTTTTAGCATATATGTGCAAGAGTTAGTGTTCGATTGGTACATGTATGTCCTATCAAACATGTCACGACCCAAATCGAATAAAGGTCGTGATGGCGCCGGACTCCACTGTCGGGCAAGCCAACACAAAGGAGTTAACTAAATCTTTATTTTATTACTCTTGAACTCATTCCTTTTCACTACATTAAATGATAATTAACGAACTTCCATTAAGTAAACAATAATGTATTTAACAAATTTAAATAATAAATAAATCCCATAGTCATCCCAGAACCCGATGTCACAAGTGCATGAGCAAATTCTAGGAAGAAAATGAAATACAATAACTGTCCGGAATACAAATGGACAGTAGGAAAAATACAACACAATACTCTGAAGGAGACTCTGCTAGCTGCGGTCGTCTCGGGAGGTGCAAATCACCTAAGTCTCCATATCAACCATGCCGTTGCGCCGAGCTAGGCCGCTGGACATACATGTGCCTGTGCAACAAAATGCACAGCAAGTGTAGTATGAGTACGAAAAATAACGTGCACCTAGTAAGTATCCCGCCTAACCTCGAAGAGGTAGCGATGAGAGGTCGACTTTGACTCTTACTAGAGGTCAAATTAATGTAATCAAGTGTGATGTCAAACATGGATGTTATTATCAAATAACAAATAACAACAGGAAAGGACAACTTCTTCCAGAAATTATAAATCCCAGTTTCCATCATTTCAATTAGTAACTTATATCTTAAGGCAATTTAACAGTTCAAATCACAGATGGTAACCAACAAATATCATTAGCAAGAAATGCCGATGTTCGAACGGCTCGAACCAACAATGATAAAATGTGCACTGCCAAAGGTCGAATGGCTCGAACCATAGATGCATCTATTACCCCGCTCGCGAATCGTACATGCGACGCGGTCAAATATAAATGATAGAGTTACCCCGCTCGCGAATTATACATGCGATGCAGGTACTCATATAAATAATAGAGTTACCCCGCTCGCGAATTATACATGCGACGTAGGTACTCATAGATACACACATTCAAACAGTAAATACAGACTTTATCAGGAAAATAATTACCCAAGGAAGTGATAAATTCTCTTTTAATGGTCATGAAGATAGTAATTAAATCATTTCTAGAAATTCATTTTCCAAGTTCGATAAGGTTTTAACATTTTTAAATTTATCAGTAAAGTTACAAGTACGACAAATAAAATATGCTTTTGGGTCCTAGACTACCCGGACATAAGCATAATAGTTGCTTCGCACGGACTCTCATCACCTCGTGCGTACGTAGCCACCACAAATAGTAGCACATGATTGATTATTTCACCTATGGGGACAATTCCCCCTTACAAAGTTAGAAAGGTGACTTACCTCGCTCCGAAGATTCATAACCGGTTACCAAGCCCTTCCGATGACTCAAATTGATACACAAAGCCCCAAAACTATCCAAATAACGGGCAAACCAATGAAAATATACTCTAATACTTATAACAATTCAATTTATATAGATTCCCAACTTCTCTTGGAAAGTTGACAAAATCACCCTCAAGCCCACGTGCCCGGATTCCGAAACTTTTTTTTGAAGATAAAGATTACCCATAACTTAACGAACTCAAATATATAATCCTCTATCAATTTCATGCCCAAATTTGTGCTAAAATCCCAAAATAAAATTCTAGGTCTTTCTTCAAAAATCCCAAATTTCCACAAATTCCCATGTCCAAATCCGCATAAAATCATGTATTTAACTAATAAATGGGAAGAAACCACTTACCGAGAGTTGCTTGATGAAAATATCCCCTTGAAGCTCTCCAAAATCTTCCAAGCCAAATGAAAAATGATAGAAAAATGAGCCAAGTCCCGATTTAAAGAAACCCCCACTGCCTCCAGCACCTTTGCACCTGCGGTGCAATAGCCGCTCCTGTGGCTCCGCACCTGCGGAAAAACCATCGCAGGTGCGACTCTAACTCAACCGAGAAGCTCCCGATCCTGCGACCATCCTTTCCACATCTGCGCCTTCGCAGGTGCGGACATAATTTCGCACCTGCGGCCCTAGAAAAACCAGTCCTCTTCCGCTTCTGCGACATCAAAGCCGCTTCTGCGGCCAAATCCTTGTAGGTGCGGTTACACCAGACACCAACAGCCTTAGCCTTTCTCATAATTCCAAATTCAATCCGATAACCATTCGGAATCCACCCGGGGCCCCCGGGACCCCGTCCAATCACACCAACCAGTTCGAAAACATAATGTGGACCTGCTCGAGGCCTCAAATCACCTCAAATAACATTGAAATAATGGATCGCAACTCAATTAAATCTTTATGAACTTTGAAATTTCCAAGTTCTACATTCGATGTCGAAACCTATCAAATCACGTCCGATTGACCCTATATTTTCCACACAAGTCACATTCAACATTACAGACCTTCTCCAACTTTCGGAATAGGAATACGACCCCGATATCAAAATTTCCACTTCTAGTTCAATTCCTCAAAAACCTTCAAATTTCTAAATTTAGCCAAAAGACTCCAAAATGACCTATGGACCTACGAATTCACTTCCGATCGCGCTCCTAACACCAGAATCACCATACAGATCTATTCCCAGAATCGAAATCCCAAACGGACATCAATAACACTGAAATGCACTTCAACCCAAACTTATGAAATTTCTTCTAAAATACTAACTTTCCACAATATGCGCCGAAATGCTCCTGGGTCATCCAAAACCCGCTCCGAACATACGCCAAGTCCGAAATTATCATACAAACCTGCTGGAACCTTCAAATCCTGATTTTGAGGTCGTTTACTCAAACATCCAATATTAGTCAATTCTTCCAACTTAAGGCTTCCGAAATGAGAACTTTCTTTCCAATTCGACTCCGAACTTCCCGAAATTCAATTCCGACCACGCCTACGAGTCATAATACCTGAAATGAAGCTGCTCGCGACCTTAAACTTCCGAACGACGAGCTAGAGCTCAAAACGACCGGCCGGGTCGTTGTATTCTCTCCCACTTAAACATACGTTCGTCCTCGAATGTGCTAAGAACTACTCTGGAGTTTGTTTGAAATCATTGTTTAATACTCTGTGCACCTACCTGTGCTACCACCACTCAGTTGAGCACATTAGCTCGATTGAATCTGATGATATCCTCTATTATCCATACAATAAGCTCGGAACCCAGTTCCAACACCCGAAATTCTCTGCCAGGCCTGTTTCTAACATATGAACACCGAATTAACCACTACACGAAGTACCGGAACATGATGGCTTGCCTTTGCTAAAATAGCACCATACATCGTATAATTCCTTATCTAACCACAATGACATTCCCTAATCTTAATAACTAAAATTCCACGAATCTAATGCTCTCAATGCACCTGATGAGATACATATAGGTCATTCTATAACGATTACGATACCACCACAACAGAGGAGATGTGTAGAAATTCATAACCAACTGCAGAGTTAACAAATCATTGAATCTCTCCTCTTGACTAGAATAAACACCTCCTTATGAACCGAATAATGGTATTTGTTCTTTAATATATACTTCACATAACCTTATCGCACTGATCTCTGATCCAAAGATCTCGTCTCACCCAGTCTGAACCGCTCAGGCAACAAGTCACCCCAGACATGACCAACAGTCTCACATGATGCCATAATGCGCATAACTCGAACATGATACATAAAGAAATGACTTAGGAGGGGACTACCCAACTCACGCAACTAATATGGACCTTCCTCAGAAAATAGAAAGAAAAACCCAAGAAAATAAATATAGGTAATCTTACTCAACATCAAACCGTTGCAGCGTGCAACCTGATCCAAATAACATACCCGTGGCGGCGTGCCACCCGATCCACACATAAAATTTACATAAGGAGATACATACCGAGCTAAATTGCTCATTACCACAAAATATCAAATATCGATCACAAGCACGCTAAGTGCATAATACCATCCTGGGGAGACTAATAGAGCCATACGCTACAAAACTCAAGCACAACTGTGGTGCGATATATATACTCTGAACTGCTAACACATCATCATAACTACGCGGAATCTCAACACATAAGAAATTATCAAGCCGTCTTCACAACTCACACGGCACAACGAAATATTACCTGAAATGAACGAAGATGGAACAACATCTTATGTTCTAATTTCCCTCCGAGAGAAGTGCCATACTGAAACGAACACCTCTAACTCACATGGAGCCCATAATCATATTTAGATCCATTCACAACCTTCAAGTTGATTCCGATCGCACTGAACTAGGCTAATAGCCTTACCTGGGTCCACACTGTTTCTCATAAAACGCAAGAACAACCATCATAGCCGGAGCAAAACCCCTACATCCGCAACCAAATGAACTGAGCGCCCTCCCGGCATAAAATTTCAAATAAACAATATTATACTTCTTTATACTTGGTCTGAATCTTCAATCAATTAAGTGACTACATGTCACACTCATACAATCTTCCCGTGGTCACACTCCCACGACCTTCCACACAAGGTAACAAGTCTACACATCCACACCACCGGTCACACTAATGCTGTAAAGCCAACCAAGAAACCTGAAACCAGAACGCAAAGCCTCTTACACCACCACTGATCTCAGGTGATGCTGAAAACGATACCAGCTTACCCTAAACATTCAAATCCATTTCCTTGCTCATCCGAGCTCATGACATCCTGGTCCACGCCGAACTGTAACCTTGACCCTTACCTCAAATTCCATACTGCTCACTGCACCTAACATGCCAATATGAAATGGCACGAGAATTCCATCATAACTCCTGAACCACTATTAGGGCGAACACCTTATCACATAGAAACCTTTTACTTAACACAATTTAAGAGAACCATAACGACACACGAGTGAATTCTCATAATCACAAAGCATGCAAATCCTCAAGTAATATCCTATACCACCATAACCCTATGAGATCCACCTACACATAACATGCCATAGTACTTGGATGCCTCCAAATAAAACCAATTACGGCGGTCGTCAAGCTTTGAACGTACCGCCACAAATCACATGCATAATATAATCACGCGGGAGGCACTGATCATTGCCACTATCAGGCTAATTCCCTTATGGTTGACCATCTTTTCCAAATTTCCATTACTCGCGTCATTCTCAAACCCCACCTCTGCAGGACATAACTGATTCATCCGAATACCTCAAACTAAAACTGATACGACACTTAGCCTCGCACTCAACTTATCAACAGAAGACTTCGCCCACTTTGATCAAGCCATAGATTAAGATGAACAATGACTCATAATTTCCATACGCTAACACCGCCATAATACCGCAGTGAGATTCAATTAAACCTTCCATAGGCTCATATAACACGACACACCTTATAACTTAATCCAATTCGCACTCAGCTTAGGATGATGATAACTCCAAATCAATACATAGCGACTCAGTTCGCACTCACTTCGAGTGATTCCATTCCACGAGACCACTTTGCCTCCAAGCCCATGAACCATTTCATGTGCTCCTTGCACGCATATTCATATCTTCGACTGGTATAACCATTCCGATAACCCTTCTATGAACCCGAAGTCATTTTCTCCCTTTTCCTCCAAATTCTACTCTGCACGCCGAAGATAACATAGAACACTCCAACCATATTCTTTTTCCCATAATTCCGCTGCAAAAGCTCGATTCTTAACCATACTGTGGTCTTGAAATCCTTATACACCACATTCTGACCTTCGAATTTACTAGGACCGTTGTTGAGAGTCACCCACTTTGGCTTGGTCCCGAATTATAATCAACTCCACGGCTTCGCTGGTACCTGAACACCCATCTTGAATAAGCACCCGACTGAATCACTTCCATTGCAAATTACCTCTGAACTAAGCATAAATCCTGAATCTTTCCAAAGCCTAAACCTAATTCCATAAGGCCAGCCTTTGCACACATTTTATCAAATCCTATGCTCAATTACTACTCATGTCTTCTTCCCTTAGCTGTAATAACCCACTAATATGATGATGACCAAAATTTTCGCCAGTAGATACCCATGCAACCCAATCGTAGGCGGTGGAACTCTTCCACTTAGCCTGAAGCCGCTATTACACAAGTCTGGAACTCACCAAGAATCTTCCTTCATTGTTGACATGATCCTGCATAACCAACTCGCCAAATTCCTTGAAATCCTTCCGTTAGCATTTGACAAGAGCTCTGAGTCATTAACCACATTCTCATATCCGACCTCTTGCTGAATAGTCAGTAAAATCCCTCGCAAAAACTCCGCCAACCAAGCAACCACTGACCTGCTCATAGAAGATAACCCACTGCAATAATTACCAACTGACACCTTCCAACGACGATGTACTGCACAATCTCTATGACATCAATACCTCATCCTACACCCGTTCTCTTTTACCAACTTTACCAGTCCGCCCGCTCTTCATGGACATCTACTAAATGCACGACAATATCTTCTAATTACAGATATGCTACATCCTTCTTCATATCGAACAACTCCTCTCTGTTAAATCCAATCTTCAGCTGAAATAGCCAATGTCTCAATTCAAGCCCGTGGACCTAATCACCGTCCACTAAAATTCTCAAATCGTTCCAAACTTCTCCTCAAGATGTGCAGCTATCCTACAGAAGAACTCATGTGCCACGCTGCCACTCCCCCACTTTGGTCCAACTCACTCATTTAAGTAGTTACTCATTTTTTTTTTCTTACACTTGGCCTTATAGAAATTTAACCATTTCCTGACACTTCTCACATCTCCTTCCTCATCTTTTCCTGCCCAACTGCAGCCTCAAACCAATGCCCATGTCTGCAGCACTTGAATCGATAGATCACTACCAACCTCAACCCTTTCTGAAAATCCCCCTTCTCGAGCCATCAACATTAGAAATACCTATTCAATCCTGAACCACCGCACACCGCGATCTCTGACAGTCGCTCCTTCAATACTATCTCACCATATCCTGCCCCAAGGCGAATTGCAAAAGGTCATAGCACCGGCGAACTTAACACATTCAATCGAGGACAACGACGCCACGTCGTAGATGAAAATTCCACCATACTTGAAAACACCAAGTATCATTACTCTAACAATTCAAACCTGAACATTTATAGTCCAATTGTCTTTCCTCCGCCTGAAATAAAAATACTAGATCTCGGAATCACGCCCTGAGCCGACCTCCTTTCAAGTCATTCACTGCCCTGACATATGGAAAAGCGTCCTACCATCTTATCAATACTTTGCAATAACCAATCATGAGCATCATAGCTATCTGCATATAGCCTCAAAGCTCTAAGAAGTGCAACTATCGAGCTGAAATTACATAAAATCCTTCCACAAAGCAACGACAATAGCCCTAACCATTCGTGCATGGAGGAACATCACGCACCATATATGTAGTACCATTAGGTTTCCTCAAATTCCCAATTTATAGCAAGTGATTCGTGTCACGTAAGATTGAATAGGAAAGAAACATAGGCATAAGCCTCAAAGGAAACAAACCGCACGATGATGAATCAAGAAGAGAAGTACTTTTAACAGCCCTGTAGCCTCTCGAAGATAAGTACACATGTCTCCGTACTTATCCGCAAGACTCTACTAGACATGATCATGACTCGTGAGACCTAAGGGAACCTAGTGCTCTGATACCATGTTGTCACGACCCAAATCCAATAAAGGTCGTGATGTCGCCGCACTCCACCGTCGGACAAGATAACACAAAGGAGTTAACTAAATCTTTATTTTATTACTCTTGAACTCATTCATTTTCACTACATTAAATGATAATTAACGAACTTCCATTAAGTAAACAATAATGTATTTAACAAATTTAAATAATGAATAAATACCCTAGTCATCCAGAACCCGGTGTCACAAGTGCATAAGCAAATTCTACGAAGCAAATGAAATACAATAACCGTCCGGAATACAAATGGACAGTAGGGAAAATACAACACAATACTCTGAAGGAGACTCTGCTGGTTGCGGTCATCTCGGGAGGTGAAAATCACCTATGTCTCCATATTAACCATGTCGCTGGACCGAGCTAGGCCGCTGGTCATACATGTACATGTGAAACAAAATGCACAGCAAGTGTAGTATGAGTACGAAAAATAACATGTACCCAGTAAGTATCCCGCCTAACCTCGAAGAGGTAGCGATGAGAGGTCAACTTTGACTCTCACTAGAGGTCAAATTAATAATCAAGTGTGATGTCAAACATGGATGTTATTATCAAATAACAAATACACAGGAAATGACAACTTCTTCCATAAATTATAAATCCAAGTTTCCGTCATTTCAATTAGTAACTTATATCTTAAGGCAATTTAACAGTTCAAATCATAGATGGTAACCAGCAAATATCCTTCGCAGGGAATGCCGAGGGTCGAACGGCTCGAACCAACAATAATAAAATGTGCACTGCTGAAGGGTTGAACAGCTCGAACCATAGATGCATCTATTACCCCGCTCGCGATTCGTACATGCAACATGGTCAAATATAAATAATAGAGTTACCCCGCTCGCGGATTACACATACGACGCAGGTACTCATATAAATAATAGAGTTACCCCGCTCGTGAATTATACATGTGACGCAGGTACTCATAGATACAAACATTCAAACAATAAATCCAAACTTTATCAGGAAAACAATTACCCAAGGAAGTGATAAATTCTCTTTTAATGGTCACGAAGATAGTATTTAAATCTTTTCTAAAAATTCATTTTCCAAGTTCGTTAAGGTTTAAACATTTTTAAATTTATCAGTAAAGTTACAAGCATGCTTTTGGATCCTAGACTACCCGGACATAAGCATAATAGTAGCTATTGACGGACTCCCGTTACCTCGTGCGTACGTAGCCCCCACAAATAGTAGCACATGATTGATTATTTCACCTATGGGGACAATTCCCCCTTACAAGGTTAGCGATGAGACTTATCTCGCTCCGAAGATTCATAACCGACTTCCAAGCCCTTCCGATGACTCAAATTGATGCACAAAGCCCCAAGACTATCCAAATAACGGGAAAACCAATGAAAATATACTCTAATACTTATAACAATTCAATTTATATGTCCCAACTCTGCTCGGAAAGTTGACAAAATCACCCGCAGGCCCACGTACCCCGATTTTAAAATCTTTTTTGAATATAAAAGTTACCCATAACTTTACGAACTCAGATATATAATCCTTTATCAATTTCATGCCCAAATTCGTGGTAAAATCCAAAATACAAATTCTACGTCTTTCTTCAAAAATCCCAAATTTCCACAAATTCCCATGTCAAAATTTGCATATAATCATGTATTTAACTAATAAATGGGAAGAAACCACTTACCTAGAGTTACTTGATGAAAATCTCCCCTTGAAGCTGTCCAAAATCGTCCAAGCCAAATGAAAAACGAGAGAAAAATGAGCCAAATCCCGATTTAAAGAAACCCCCACTGCCTTCAGCACTTCCGCACCTACGGTGCAATAGCCGCTCCTGCGTCTCCGCACCTGTGGAAAAACCATCGCTGGTGGGGCTCTAACTCAACCCAGCAGCTCCCGCTCCTGCGACCCTCCTTTGCGCATCTGCGCCTTCTCAGGTGCGGACATAACCTCTCACCTGCGGCCCTGGAAAAACCAGTCCTCTTCCGCTTCTGTGAAACCAAGGTCGCTTCTGCGGCTCCGCACCTGTGGCCAAATCCTCGCAGGTGCGGTTACACCAGACTCCAGCAGCCTTAGCCTTTCTCACAATTCCAAATTCGATATGATAACCATCCGGAATCCACTCGGGGCCCCCGGGACCCCGTCCAATCACACCAACCAGTTCCAAAATATAATGCGGACCTGCTCGAGGCCTCAAATCACCTCAAGTAACATCGAAACAATGGATCGCAACTCAATTATATCTTTATGAACTTTGAAATTTCCAAGTTCTACATTTGATGCCGAAACCTATCAAATCACGTCCGATTGATCCCAAATTTTGCACACAAGTCACATTCAATATTATTGACCTGCTCCAACTTTCGGAATCGGAACCCGACCCCGATATCAAAATTTCCACTTCCGGTCCAATTCCTCAAAAACATTCAAATTTCTGACTTTAGCCAAAAGACTGCAAAATGACCTACGGACCTCCGAATTCACTTCCGATCGCGCTCCTAAAATAAAAATCACTATACAGAGTTATTCCTAGACTCGAAATTCCAAACGGATATCAATAACACTGAAATGCACTTCAACCCAGACTTATGAAATTTCTTCTAAAATACTGACTTTCCACAATATGCGCCGAAACGCTCCCGGGTCATCCAAAACCCGCTCCGAACATACGCCCAAGTCAGAAATCATCATACAAACCTGCTGAAACCTTCAAATCCTAATTCTGAGGTCGTTTACTTAAACATCCAATCCTAGTAAATTCTTCCAACTTAAGGCTTCCGAAATGAGAACTTTCTTTTCAATTCGACTCCGAACTTCCCGAAATTCTATTCCGACCATGCTTACGAGTCATAATACCTAAAATGAAGCTGCTCGCAGACTTAAACTGGCGAACGATGAGCTAGAGCTCAAAACGACCGGTCAGGTCGTTACAAAACATGTAAAGTTTTATTATGTGTTTTATCTTAATGAAATTTAAGTTATGTTATTTGTCTACCAATTACATACAATGTTTATTATATTTTTTTGTAAGGATTGAGACTTGAAATAAAGTACACACTAAGAAGTAATTTTAATATTAATTGAAACATTTAGATATAGATGATGAATGGAAACATTGACTTTTCGATTCTATACTAAATATAAAATTAATATTATAATTAATTTTCTTGAGTGTGTAATCACATGCATTAGTGACTGTAGTATATATACTGATGAGTTAAACGTGTAATATTATCTCTAATAACAGACATGGCATTGAAAAGTATGATTGCTAACTTGAACAAGTGTGACAAACTGAATGGTGAAAATTACGACATCTGGAGTCGTAAGATGTTGTATGTACTCGTAGAGTAAGATTCTCTTGAAAGTATTAACCATGTTATGAGTCACCCAGAGGAGGGTAACACTGCCCAACATAGGAGGGATCTAGAAGCTTACAATATTTGGAAGAAGAAAGATTCCACTGCACGTGGAATTATTATAAGTTCAATTGTTGATGAACTCATCAACGACTGTGAACAATATTCTACTGCTCAAGCCATATGGAACATTTAAGAGAGGCATATGGGGGTAAAATTGTGACTTGCCTTCGACAACTGACAATCAAGTTTGACACGTACAAAAAGCGTCATGATCACAGTGTCAAACAACATCTAAGGGTGATGTCAAATATGATTGCTCAACTCAAAAGTGTTGGCCAAGTTCTCTCTGATAAGTAGCAGGTTCAGGCAGTGATTGGGTCTCTTCCAAATAATTGGGAACATCTGAAGGTTAACTTGACCCACAATGATAGCATCAAAACTTTTGCTTATGTTGCCCGTCATGTGGAGCTTGAAGACGAGCGGCTTGGTGCTGCTAAAGCTGTATCTAATGCCTTTGTGGTAGAATCAAGTGGTATAAAGAGATCCAGCTCCAAGCGCAAAATAAACTGGAAAAATGACAGAAAGGGTAAGGATACTGGATAAGTATACTCCAAAAAAAGAAATAAACCAAATTCCAAGAAAGGAAAACAATTCTATAAGAAGAAAGACAAGAGTAAGATGAAGTTCTACAATTGCCAAGTTCCAGAGCATTTTGCTCGTGAGTGCACTGAGCAGAAAAAGGTAGCATTTCAAAATGAATCTCTTAGTGCTATATATGTTTCTAGCATTGTTTTACTAACTGAATCTTATCCTGTGTAGATTGTAGACTCAGGAGCCACCGACCATGTGAGCCGTGATAGAGAATGTGACTAAGAGAGTTGATTTTCCATTGCAATTAATCCATTCTAATATATGTGGTCCAACGAATGTGAGGACTAGGTCTGGTGCTTTATATTCATTAGAATTGACCATTTCACGCGCCTTAGTTATATCTATTTGATTTCTTATAAACCTGAAGCACTAAAATTCTTTAAGAAATATTTAAATGAAGTTGAGAATAAATTAGATAAAAGAATTAAGACCTTAAGAATTGATAGAGGGCGTGATATCTATCAAATCAGTTTGAACAATTGTGTAATGAAAAGGCATCACCAAACAGTTAACTATTCCATACACACCTCAGCAAAATGGTGTAGCAGAAAGGAGAAATAGAACACTACTAGACATGATAAGGTCCATGATGGTGCATGCAAATTTACCTATCTACCCTTGGATAGATGCGTTATTGACTGCAACCTACATGTTGAACAAAGTGACTTATAAATCATTTTCTTCCACTCCTTATGATCTATGGACTGGTCATAAACAAAACTTAAAGGATTTACGACATTGGGGTTGTGTTGCATATGTAAAAGATTCTTTTAGCAAGTGGTAAATTAGGTCCAAAAGGCAAGAAATGTATCTTTATAAGATATTTTGAACACTCCAAAGGATATGTGTTCATTGGTGAATTAGTGTTACTGAGATTGAATCATGAGATGTCATTTTTCTGGAAAATGATTTTCCAAAGAAGGGCGAGGTAAAGAATGGAGAGCCTCTTTATGAAATGTTGAACTCAAATAGTCAGGAAGTGTCTTATGACACATTTGATCAAATTGATCAAGATCTTATTCTTTATCCAAGTGGGAGTAGGAACTCTCCATCCTAGAATCCTTTTGACGAACCTGAATTTCAACTACGAAAGAGTGCCAGGAAAAATATACCCAAACGTACTTATAAAATTAAATATTATGTTTTCTTTGTATCTCCCACGGAAATGGATTAGCCTAAGAATGTGGCTGAGGCTTTATCGGGTCCTGGAAAAGATAAGTGGATGAAAGCAATGAAATAAGAATTAGAGTCCATGAAACCAACAAAGTCTAGTTGACCTTCCCCCTGGGCGTAGAGACATTGGGATCAAATGGGTTCTCAAATTTAAACGCAAAGCGGATGGGTCAATAGAAAGATACAAGGCACGATTGGTGGCAAAAGGCTTTACTCAAGAAGCTGGAATAGATTATGAGGAAACATTTTCACCACTTGTGAAGTTTACCTCAATTCGCTTACTTTTGGCTATTGTTGCACGTTTGGATTTCACAATGAGGTAATCTCGTATGATTTCACCATGATCAATGAAGACCATTGCATTTATGTGAAGAAGTCTAATTGTATCTTTGTAATTCTTTCTCTTTATGTGTACAATATTTTATTTTTTATGCCCTATGTTTTCGTACGTGAAAGTACGCAATAAGTAAATTGACGAAAGCTCGGAAATGAGATGTTACATCCCGCATTTTCATACGTTAAAGTTGCATCGTAAGTTAATCGACGTAAGTTCGGGAATGAGGTTACTTTGAGATTATAAGTATTGTAATATTTCAAACAAGTGATAAGTAAATTCGTGACGGTGAGAGGGTGAGTGAATCAAAGAAAATGAATTTCGTTGAAGTTTGACATTTTAGGATAGAGTACGGTCTAAGCTATAATACCTGGTATTTATGGACTTGTGCCATATAAGGTACCACATGACAATGATAGTAAGGTGTATAATTTGGGATAATTCTTAATTATGTAGATAATTGGGTAATTACGAATTTTTAAGTGAGAAATTAACTTGTAAATTGAATTTTGTAGATAATTATTTAAGTGAGATTTGGATAATTATTAGAGGGGGAAAAAATCCACATAGGATTATGAAAATATGGCAGCAAATTGCCAACTATCCTTATGCTTAAGGAGGTGGTGGCACTATTTAAATCCATATACACCTTATCTCATATATGGGATATGGGAAAAGGTTACGGTGTTATATACGCACCACCACCTGATCAGCTGGTATACGCTGATGATTTTCCCACATAGGCCGAGATGATTGATGTGATGCCCTTAGAGGCTTGATGATGTTATGAACGCATATACCTATGCATGGTATGACATTTATACGCATAAGCATGACATTATAAATATTAATGATTCACAGAGTTATTCATACTTATATGTTGAGTCTTTTACTCCATGTTTCTTTCATGTCTATTATTTACTGATTTTCATTCCTTACATACTCGGTACATTATTTGTACTGACGTCCCTTTGCCAGGAGACGCTGTGTTTCATGCCCGCAGATCCCGATAGACAGATTGAGAATCCTCCAAGTAAGATATCAACTCAGCGTAAGGTGTTGGTGTGCTCCATTTGCTCCGGAGTTGCCTATTAGGTCAATATGCATTGGACACGTATTGATTGGTAAGTCGGGGCCATGTCCCGGCCTTATGACGTTTATGTACTCTTAGAGGCTTGTATACATATGTCATGTATATGAAATATTGCATGGCCTTTTCGGCCTATGATCAGTGTACGAGTGATCATTTTGGCCTTATAGGCCCATGTGTCATATGTATAAGCTTGTATTACATGTTGGGTCATCCTATGTCAAGTATTCCCTCATGTTTCATTCTAGTTATCTCACAACAGCCTTTCCATTTCATTTACCTATGATAGTATGATACATGGATACGTTACGTCAGTACTCGGTTGAGTAAGGTATCGGGTGCCCGTCGTGTCCTATCGGTTTGGGTCGTGACAAAAGTTGTATCATTGCAGTTCTGTCCTAGGGAGTCTACAAGTCGTGTCTAGTAGAGTCTTATTTATATGTGTGTTGTGCACAACACTTATAAGCAGGAGGCTATAGGGAATTTAGGACTATCATTCTTTCTTCTTACTCTAGATCGTGTGGTAGAGCTCAGTTGTATGAATTTAAACTTCTAAAATTCTATTTTATTCGTAATACAACAATACCTACATCCAGAAAGACAGTAGGTAAGAGATATAGCTGTGGAAGAGTTGATTCAGAGGAACTCGGCATTGCATCATTCTTATGATGGGTAAATGTAAGGTCTTCAGCAGATTATGTGTGTACTAAGACGTATAAGTTTCTTGATAAGGAGATTTAAGGCATGAATATATATCCACCCTTATGGTAAAAAGCAACGAGAGAATCAGGAGGCAGATACAAGTTTCAACAAGTAAACGAAGCAAGGTGAAGAAAGGTACGAGGCACCTAGCTAGTGAAGATTATCATTATCTACCATTCAGGAAAAGAGATATAATACAAGCATTTGGAGTTACCTTCAACTGTAACAGAGGTATGTACAATTGGCCACACACATCTCACGTATGCCCTATGGGAGCTAACAGATATGGTTTAAGAAAAGGACGTGATATCAGGATCCGATAGGGGTTAGAGTAGCCCAAAATTATGGATGGATTGTTTTCCATAGTTGACATTTATGAAGGATATTAAAAATGTGCTAATAGATCTCCTTGTGAGACACCCAGATGGTGCACTCTAGAATAGTACAACTAGATATGAATACTAGAATGTACAAAAAAAATTTACAAAGACATGCACTGGAATCTTAGAAGGAATAAATATTACCTTAGTATGGCTCCCGTCCTTAGCAGAGGGAGAATGTTAGGCAACCCGAAGAGCCAGTGGATGGAGAAAGGGGAGCTAAAAGCAAAAGAATGTCTTGTTGAAGTTTTCAGAATAAAGTGATAGATATAAATGTTAGCGGGAAATAAGAAGAGAGTTAATGAAGCATTATGAGTAAGATGTGATACATGGATGACAACAGTATATTAAAAACATCGACAGTATTATAGAGACTAAGACAAGAGAAGGAAAATACGAGAGGTAATAGGCCTTGAGGCAACAAAAGAGTATAGATCATAAAGTCACATCCTCATTTCGAGAAATAAGTTCATGACGCTAACGTGATTACCAAAAGGAAAAGTTAGACCCCAGAGTAATAGAAATCAGTATGGGCTGGTGGATAAGATAAACTAAATATGAATTGGGGACTGAGTGATTTGATAATAGTCGGCATCATGAGAATTTCATATTGCGTTCAAGAGAATGGACGATAGAAGAATAGCATTTAAAGGTCATTCAGGAAGACGCTTCCGTAAAGCAAGCAATGTGAGCAAAGTTAAGCTTAAGGGACTAAGTGTGCCAGCTACACTAAGTGTCACCCTCGTTAGTAAGGAATTTTGTTATCCTTGGTACAAAAGGATTACTGCAAGGCGAGTAAGGTTCATTGATGATGTGAAAAGACGCCAAAGATGAAGAGGTAAAACATATATAGGTATATCGTCGTAGCTCTAACTCTTAGTATTCCCCTAAAGGGAGGAATATGGAGTGATGTGGCATTAAGTCAGAATTAAGTGATTCTAGTAACTACGGAATGGTAAAGGAAGAATGCGATAAATATGAGAAGGAGATGAGATTGCACTTATTCAAACTGTACTGATAGGTTATGATTCTAGAATATTATTCAAGCACGGCGTCAAGGAAAGAAAGTCAGGGTTCCTGCCCGAGATGTTATTGATAAATTAGGAGTCAGTGCAAAAGGTAAGTTATGACAAAAGGAAATAACCCAAGAAAGACTACGTGTAATATTGATATTAGAATGGGCCAATGAGTAGTTAATAGTTGATTCAGGAAGAGCCTAGTCATGTCTAGACAAGAGGTTACAAACAAATCAGCATATCGTCCAAGATAAACATAGTAAAACCCAATATAGTGAATTTAGCCTCGCAGTCATGACATTGTAATACTTCAAAAATATTCAGATAGGAGTTGGGGTAGTTAAAGGAACCGTATGAATGTTACGAAAATAAAATAGAGTGTCACTGGGAAGACAGTTATCCACATAGGATTATGAAAATATGGCAGCAAATTGCCAACTATCCTTATGCTTAAGGAGGTGGTGGGCACTATTTAAATCCATATACACCTTATCTCATATATGGGATATGGGAAAAGGTTATGGCGTTATATACGCACCACCACCTGATCAGCTGGTATACGCTGATGATTTGCCCACAATGGCCGAGATGATATGATGGGATGCCCTTAGAGGCTTGATGATTTTATGAATGCATATATCTATGCATGGTATGACATTTATATGCATAAGCATGACATTATAAATATTAATGATTCACAGAGTTATTCATACTTATATGTTGAGTCTTTTACTCCATGTTTCTCTCATGTCTATTATTTACTGATTTTCATTCCTTACATATTCAGTACATTATTTGTATTGACGTCCCTTTGCCTGAGGACGCTACGTTTTGTGCCCGCAGGTCTCGACAGACAGGTTGAGAATCCTCCAAGTAAGCTATCAGCTCAGCGAAAGGTGTTGATGCGCTCCATTTGCTTCGGAGTTGCCTATTGGGTCAGTATGCATTGGACACGTATTGACAGGTAAGTCGGGGCCATGTCCCGACCTTATGACATTTGTGTACTCTTAGAGGCTTGTAGACATATGTCATGTATATGAAAGATTGTATGGCCTTGTCAGCCTATGCTTAGTGTACGAGTGATCATTTTGGCCTTATACGCCCGTATGTCATATGTATAAGCTTGTATTACATATTGGGTCATCCTATGTCGATTGTTCCCTCATGTTTCATTCTATTTATCTCACAGAACCCTTTCCATTTCATTTACCTATGATAGTATCATATGAATGATACGTTACGTCGGTACTCGATTGAGTAAGGTACCGGGTGCCCGTCGCGGCCCATCGGTTTGGGTCATGACATTATTAGCCGGAAACAATTTGGAGTATTTGAAAATATCAAGTCATGGCTTTCAAAGTCATTTGACATGGAAGATATGGGTGACACAGACTATATCCTTGGAGTTAAGATCCAAAGAGACCGTTCCAAAAGGTTATTGAGTCTATCTCAAGAAATTTATATAAAGAAAATTTTGGAATGTTTTTGCATGAATAGTTGCAAATCCATGGATACTCCTATAGCGAGAGGTGAAACTTTAAGGCTTGAAATGTGTCCAAAGACTGAAAATGAAAAGGAAGACATATCTCGAGTCCCATATTCAAGTGCTGTCATGAGCTTGATGTACGCTATGATGTGTACTCGCCCAGACATATGTTATGCCGTAGGTTTTGTTAGCAGGTATTGATCCAATCCTGGAAGAGATCATTGGAAAGATGTGAAGAGAATTTTCAGATACCTTGAGGGAACTGCAGATTATTCACTATGTTATAATGGAAATGATTTATACTTGAGAGGATTTACAAATGCTAATTGGGCTGGTAACAGGGATGATAGACATTCGGTTATGCCTTCTTACTTAATGGTGGTGCTATATCATGGAAAAGTAAGAAACAAACCTGTACAACCATTTCAACAATGGAACTGAGTTCGTGGCTTGTGCGTCTTCAGTACAAGAAACTATTTGGTTGAAGAGATTCTTTGAGCATTTGGATAGTACAAAGAACTCTTAGGGTCCCATGACTTTATATTGTGATAGTCAAGCGACTATTGTATATACAAAAGATCCTAAGTATCACAGCAAGGCCAAACACATTGACATCAAGTATAACTTTGTGAGAGACATGATAGCAAGTGGAGAGACAAATTTACAGTACATTCCTACGCGAAGCATGATAGCTGATCCTTTTACAAAGGCGATATCTAGAGGCCTGTTTAAGAAACATGTTATGGCTATAGGTTTGCGAAGGATATGAACATATTTATGTATTGTAAAATGACTTTCGTATTATAATATTCTCATCAATATTTGACTCTTGAATTTATGCTTATATCTCGTATGCATGTGATGAATATTTGTTGATAAAGTGTGTCGAACAAGTCGTGAGATTGGCTCTCTCACACGAGCAATTGCCTCTTAAGTTACGAATCGTGAAGAGATGAGACCTTATAGAACCTTGGATAATGCGAGGTTATATTTACTTGTGTAGGTCGGTCTTGACAACTAATCAGACTTACGAACTTCCCTATTCGATTATGACTTATTTTGTATGCCAGATGCGAGTTTCTCTAAGAAGATGGTTTGAGGATTATTGGAAGTGAGAAAATCGGGTTAGACATTTGGAGGTGTCTAGACAAAGATCTATACGTTGTTTAATGACTAAAACAATAAGACACACACACGAATATTAGGTGAGAACACCGTAACATATGTTTCATACCACGTGTGCTATCGACCATGGGATAATGGAAGAACGAATCCCTGCTTCTTCATTGTGTGAGATCCCAAAGAAGTTAGTGTAACTTTTATTGAAATATCCTTTGGCTTTTACTGTCTCTTGAAGTGCCAATCAGTGTTGCTACTTTAGCATGTCACTAATAGCCATGAGTGATTCGGCAATGCAGTGCATGTCTAGGAAAGTAGTTGATTTGGAATGGAAATATTCGATTAGAAAGGGAAGATGACTAAAATTTAGTTATTTAACTTGTATTCATAGGTCGGCCATTACACTTACCATGAGGGTATTGGGTGTAATTATGGATACAATATTATATGAGAAAGCGAGTTTTCCTTTTTCGAGGATGAGAGATCGATTAAGTAGCTACTGGAATAGCGAATGATGTCTGGGGTATTGCCAGTAATAATATCCTCATGCTAGTAGTGAATCCTTTCCTTATGTGATTGGATTTCTACATAGAGCTTTAGTACAACCTTTAATTTGTTTTGGAATGTTACAGCTCTTTGTGCTCGCATGTCGCACCAACTATTTGCCAGTATGATCTGTGTGTCAAAGACATCGATCTAGCCCACTATGAAAGAAGTGGGAGATGTTAGATTATGGGTCGTGGGTCGCTCCATGTGGGCTGACCCGACCCGGTTAGGAGAGATAAGTGAGAGAGGTTAAGGGAAGTTACCACTACGTCACAAACTCCCACTAAAGTGAAGGTGCAAAAAAGGGAGTGGTGGGTTATCTTCCTTAACCGCTATCACTCTGCCTATTTATGTTAAGGAGAAAACACAGAACTTTAAAGCATTATAATTTTCTCTGATTAATCCTTTCTGCACAAAAAAAACACACAAGTTAGGGCATCTTACTGGTGTAAGATTAAATTTGTTTCCTAATGATTCAAAGGTTCATTTGGGACAATTATTTTGGTGGCGCGTTCAACGGTTTCCGCTGCGTCAATAAAGTACACAACTCGTTGTTCTCGCCAGGGGCGGAGGAAGGTATGTGTTACGGGTTTGGCCGAACCCACTGGCTTTTGTGTAGACCCTATATTTATATTAGAAAATTTATTAAATTTGTATTAATATATAATAGTGAACCCAGTAATTAAAATATGCTATGGATTCAGTGTTAAGTTCAGAACCCACAAACTTTAAATCCTAGTTCCGCCTCTGGTTCTCGCCCCGTCATTTTTATAATAGCTGGGATTTGAGATGTGTATTAGATGGTGTCTAGACTTGCGGTACTGGCAGTATTAAAGGGATGCAAGAAACAATTTCGAATTCGCAGAAGGTCTCTTGAGAGCCAGAATTTCGAAATGAGTCATTTTTTTACTTTGACAATCCGCGTGACTTGGTTAAATTAGAGGAAAATCAGTTCTAATGACTTGATTATGTGCAAAGAGAGCCGTGAAGAGCAAATTTCTGCCCTCCAATTAGTGTCGGTCAATGGATCGCGTACACCGGAGCTATATATCCAACTATTTTGCGAATATGAATCGTCTTCCTCGTACTCTCGAATATTTGGTTGGTAAAAGGTCTTACTTAAATTTGCAGTTTTCCATGTACGTTCTTATGTGATAGTCAAAAGTAAAGGAGAGCAGAAGTTGCTGTGAAAGATACTCCATAGTTCCTAAGGATTCACGCATGGGACAAAGTTGCATAGTATTCGTTGTATTTTAAGGACCAGTAGGAACATATATCTGGCATCATGTGTACGGTTCCTGATCGAGTACTTACACATGAAATGAGAGAAATTAATGATAAGTACAACTCATAAAAAACAAATGAATGATACGACCATAGTGACATAACTATAAGATCTTCGTAATCTTTGAAAAAACCTTAAAGTTAGCTAAAGTCGTCATGCGTGACCTTTAGCTTTGAGTTTTGTACCAATATTTTATATTTGCGTTGAACTAATTAAATTGTCGTCTTCTCATTAGAGACGTGGCCAGCTAGCCAATTTATTGGGATTTACAAAATTTTCTGTTCCAAAAAAACAAATAACCTAGGCACAAGTTTTGGTACGGGTTTAAGGCCCTACTAGCAAAAGTAAGAGCTACCAACTCCTGGCTCTTCTTTTAAGCTGTTGCTTCTCTGAAAGAACACTGAAACTAACGGTTATCAGCAGTAATGAAGACTTGGGGAAGTCCATTAAAAGGAATTGCAAAGGATATTAGAGGACGAGTGTCTTGCTACAAGCAGGATTGGATTGCTGGTATCAGATCCGGGATAGGGTATATGCAGTTTTTCATTAGTTGGTTTTAAAACAAACTTAATTTTGCAAACGATAATTTACAGGATATTGGCTCATATATATATATACATCAGGATATTGGCTCCAACTACGTATATATTTTTCGCATCTGCTCTTCCAGTGATTGCTTTTGGAGAACAGTTGAGCAGAGATACAGGTTCTTCTATACACTACTTCAAACTTTTATTGTCAGATGAGCATCAAAATTCAAAACAAACGCACTTTCTTGATAAGAAAATTATTATCACATGGATTTGCACTGTTAGATGGGAGCCTGAGCACTGTGGAGACTTTAGCTTCTACAGCTATTTGTGGTATCATTCACTCCATATTAGGTGGGCAACCTCTATTGCTATTAGGAGTTGCAGAACCTACTATTATTATGTACAGTTACCTCTACCAGTTTGCCAAAGGGAGAGATGACTTGGGACAGACCCTTTACTTGGCTTGGACTGGATGGTATAGTAGTTTGTTGGAATATGTTCAATTTTCAGATACAAAATTACCATCATAACTCTTACATAAATGATGCTAAATAAATTTGCAGGGTTTGTGTGTGGACAGCTCTAATATTAATTCTTCTAGCAATATTTAATGCCTGTTCCATCGTCAATAGATTTACAAGGATTGCTGGGGAGACTTTTGGCATGCTTATCACCGTGCTTTTCATGCAAGAGGCAATTAAGGTATTCTCTAACTGCACAAAAAAGATTAATTTGTCTATTAAAGAATGAAGTCTTAATTAATCAGGTCGCATTGGTAATGTAAATTTTAATTTGCAGGGATTGGTGAGTGAGTTTCACATCCCTAAATCAGAGGACCCAAGTTCGGAGAAATATAAGTTTCATTGGCTTTACACAAATGGGTTGCTTGGAATCATATTCACTATTGGCCTTCTCTATACAGCCTTAAAGAGCAGGAAAGCAAGGTCATGGTGGTATGGCACAGGTTTGTATATCGAACCATTTGATGTTATGGTTGGTTCCCAAGTATACATGACCCTCAAGTCAAAGATGTCTAACCCACAAAAACTTAAAGTTATTGTTCACTGAGCTAACTTAAGATTAGTTAACTGTCAAAAATAATCAAGAATAATTGTTTTTCTACTAAACTACTATTACAAAAAGTAAACAAGCAATTAACTAAACTGACAGGAGCGCAAGAATTTGTGATTGGATTTTAATCGGAGGAGAAGAAGATTCCAGGATTGTGGTTGGTTTATTAATCATATTGAGTTTATAACTACACATGTTAATCCAAATTATCTATGGTTGCTACTTGATCGTATTGTTTATATCAATAGCATGTTTCGACAATATTTCTCTATCTATTCATAACATATCAATCTAATATTCCTATGATGTTGAATCTATCATAAACGAATATAATATAACGTTCAACTAAGCGAAACGGTTAGATATGTACCTATCATAACAGCGAAATCTTTCCTCGAGCCACCTATTTAGAATTAAAACCTCTCTAATTATGCTCTGGGTTACAAGCAGGTCATTCTTGAAACTAATTTTGAATATTGTTTGCATGTTGTGATTCATTTGATTTCCTCTAATCACCCTCAAGCACAACTGATCCAAGATGGAATGAAATAAGCAATCAAGTCTGTATTCTGTTCGGCTTACGGCTTCATTCCCAGAGTAAGGAGAAAGAAGACACAGCGCTGGGGAATAGCTCTGAGAGGGACTTCTCTGAGTAAAGAGATAAGTAAGGGTAAGAGCCATTCCAATTGAGTAGGTGAAGAGTCACTTTCGAGCGAGATCCTTTACCACGCCTAACTAAATGAAAGAAAGTAAGAGAGAGAGTGGCCGCCTATTTCTTAAATGAAAATAAAGGACTTCCTTAGTAGTCGGCCCAGAATGCCTCTCTTCTTTACTAAAATACTATTTCGGATGAATGCGGAATTATGTCGCTCTTTGATCTGCAGAATAAGGCTTAGGAGCTCTCTCTTTTATGGCAGAGATCTCTCCATACCAAGAAACAGCACCCATAAACTACAAGCTTTCTTTGAAGCCCCTACAACATGGGATAGGAGAGAAAGTTTGACAAGCTAAGAAATTCTCATTGAAAGCAGTAACTCAGACTGTGACGATAATTTTCACTAGTTTCAAAGGCTTGATTGGTCCTTGGGATTGAATCTGGCTAGGGGGTGCCCTCCTAAAGACTAAAACCTCGTTACGCCGAAAATAGTAGAGGTGCGAAAAATCTAAACATAGCTTTCCCAAGCATAGCAAAGATAGAAGAGTAAATTGGAGGCCACACAATTCACAAATTGAAACTAGAATTAGAGAAATAACAAACGATGATAACTCGAATTAACCAAGATGTAATTAATAAACCTCAATATTCATGATAACCACAGCCCTAGAAAATTGAGTGCTTAGTCACTCGTAATTAAAGTAACAATCATCCAAGTGTTTTGCATGAATAAATAATAAAGAAAAGATAAAGGAACGAAGAACTCGATGTTTTTCGCCTCCAAAATTGCTTTGCACATTGATCTTGCCTCTAAATAATGTCTAACCCATCAAAATTAGGTTTAAAGACCCTTTTATACTTGTTAGGAATATGTAGTAACGAAATAACATTCTCCAAGTTGAAATAGGAGTGTTTCGCGGTTGGCGCCATAGCTGGCACGGGGTACCAAGCCACACAGAGAAGATTTTCGCATGTTGCCTTTGTCTTATTGAGGGGCGCCAAGCGCTAACTTGGACACCTTATTTTCTACAATTTTTTGTGCTCCATCAGCCTTTGACGTTTTAGTTGATGCCTTGCGCCCTTCTGTACACTAAACTCACACTCCCTTAAAATTATTCTTCTTTGGATTGTAATCGCGCGCAATTTTTTCAAATCACTTCTAATTGATTCCTACACATGAAACATCATAGTTAAGCTCGAGTTGGCAATATTCACATTAAAGTTAACAAGATTGAAGTGTAATGTAAGGTATATTACTTGCGAAATTTTTTGTTTAATTTTTATCCAAATGTCACCACCCCACACTTAAGCTCTTGCTCATCCTCGAGCAACCTAGCTAAGACTTGCTAACTGTCACGATACGTAATTCCTACCCTCGGGATCGTTATGATGCTTAATATTTCACTTGCTAGGCAAACCAATATTAGTTATATTTATTAACCAGTCTTAACGCTTCAAATCAAACGATAGCAACAAAACTGAATAGTCTGAAATAAGGTGATAAACTACTGAACGACGTACTCCAAATACAAATCTCAGAATCTGGAGTCACGAATACATGAGCGTCTAGAGTACTACAGATAATAGTATGAACACAATACAACTGCTTGAATCCAAATAAACAACAATGATAACATAGAAGGAGACTTCAGGGTTGTGGACGTCGTGCAGCTATACCTCAAGTCTCCGCAGGTAGATGGATCCGGGCAATCTCACTTAGTGTTGTTGCGATCCACCCTGGTATTTGCACAAGACGTGCAGAGTGTAGTATGAGTACAATAGACCCCATGTATTCTTTAAGTACCGAGCCTAACCTCAACGAATTAGTGACGAGACTAAGGAGGGTCATTTACAATAACCTCTACGCAGTATAATAATAACAGGAAAAATAGGAAACGGAAGTAAAGCAGTTAACTCATAAAAAAAAACTCGAAAATCAACTACCAGAGAGCCCAAAATAACAAGTCTCATAGTCTCAAATCACAATACCAAGGAAAATCTAACAAATCTCAACAAGTATTACATATACAATCTGTTGCGGCGCGTAATCCGATCCCGCCATATCATCACCTGTCAATATCATAATTTGTCCTTATTCCACCATTTCAATTCATTATCTTTAAGTTTTTTTTTTGTGACGTACAACCAGCTCCCCAAACAATTTCAATCAACATAAACAATTCAAAAGGCCAAATTTACAAGAATTTCTACATCAGGAGGTAAATGTACAAGGCAATAAAAACCCACATAATAAATCAAGAATCTCAACAACTCGAAGTCTCAACTTTACCGATCATCGATATCTATCAAATAAACAACTCATACACAGGAAATCACCTTTATAGAATGCAACAAATTTTACAAACAATAAGGCAAGTAAAGCATGTGACAATTTAGGTGTGAAAGTAAAGAAAGTAGACGAAAGTAGCAAATAAGCAAGGAGTCGTGGAAGGGGCAGACAATTTAATACAAAAATAATTAAATGAGAAGTAACAATTATGGCGTAGAAGTCAAATTAAGAATGAAACAAGTAAGGCATAAAGCAAGATATATCACAAAATAAATGAAAACCTGGAAACAAATATCATGACAGCGTATATACACTCGCCACCTCGCATATACACTGTTTTCCCATATAATTCACATAACACATAGTTCAAGGATCCCTATTCCTTCAAGTCAAGGTTAGTCCCAACACTTACCTCACTCCGGGAATCAAAGCAATCAACCAACCACGGCTTTGCCTTTCGAACAAGCTTCCAAACCAATCAAATCTAGCAGATTATCAATCAAATAATTCAAAATAAGCTTTAGAAACTACCCATTAATGAGAGTGGTTAAATTTTGATCATTTTAAAAAAAGTCACCCAGGCTTGCTTGGTTGAAACGTGAGGTTCGGAAGAAAATCCGATTACACATTCACCCCCGAGTTCGGTTATGTGATTTGTTTCGAAATTTGACCTCAATTTGAGGTCTAAATCTCAATTTTACCAACATCCCCAATTCTATCCCAAATCCCTAATTTCTACCATGTAAATCCTAAATTTAATGCTGAAATCTCATGAAAAGTAATGGGTAATTGAAAACAAATGGATTAAAGTCACTTACCAATGAAGTCACTTGGAAAATCACATCTTGAGTGTTTAGGATGACCTCGCTCGCACGATCAAATCTCCAAAATAACATGTAAATCTACAAATCCAACCTCAAAAAGAATGCAATTTCAAAGTGAACTTTAGAACGACTAAAATAACATATAAGCGTCCAAATCATGCCAAATCAATTCCGAATTGCACCAAATTTTGCAGACAAGTTTCAAATAGAGATACAGATTTATTTCAAGTTTCAACATCAAAATCTGAACCCGATAGCTATGAAGTCAACTTACAGCCAAACTGAGGAAATTTCCAAACTTTCAAAATACTTGTTTCGACAAAAGGAGTCAAATCAATCTAGGGACCTCTAATTTCGATTATGGGGATACGCCCAAGTCCAAAATCATGATGAACAAACCTATCGGGATCGTCGAAATACCGATTCGGGGTTTTTTTAAAAAATATATTGACTGTGGTCAACTCAAGTTATATTTAAAGCCAAAATCATATTTTCTTTAAATTTTCTCAAAACATCTTTCAGAAAGAAATAAGGACCATGCACGTAAACCAAAAAATATCAAACGGATCTAACAGAGGTCTCGGAACATAGAAATAAGGGCTGATATCCAAAATGACCTATCGAGTCGTCACATTCTCCACCTTTAAAAGATATGTTCGTCCTTGAACGGACATAGAAAAGTACATGGATTGGTGAAAAGGTGGGGGAATCTACTCCACATATCAGACTCGGACTCCCACGTGGATGCCTTGATCGACTCACCTCTCCACTGCACTCTAACAGAAGGATAACTCTTAGACCTCAACTTCTAGATTTGTCGTGGTAAAATAGCCATTGGCTCCTCCTCATATGTCAAATCCTTGTCCAGTTGGACTGAGCTGAAATCTAATACATGGGGTGGATCATCGTGATACTTCCGGAGCATAGACACATGGAACATGTGAATTGCTGATAAGCTAGGTGGCAATGCAAGCTTGTAAGCCACATTACCAACTCTCTCAAGGATATCAAAGGGTCTGATATACCTTGGGCTCAACTTTTCCTTCTTCCAAAACCTCATCATACCCTTCATGGTGAAACCCGGAGCAAAAACCCCTCTCCAAACATGAATGCCACATCACGAACTCTCCAATAGACATAAATCTTCTACCTAGACTATGATGTACGAAGCCAATCCTAAATCATCTCGACTATTTCCAAGGCAACCAGGACCAAATCAGTAAACAACAACTGAGCCTCCCCCGGCTCAAACCAACCAACTGGAGAACGACAACACCTCTCATATAAGGCCTCATAAAGAGCCATCTGAATACTATATCGATAGTTGTTGTTGTAGGCAAATTTCGCAAGCGGTAAGAACTGATCCCAAGAACCCTCGAAATCCATAAGACAGGCGCGAAGCATATCCTCCAATGTATGAATGGTGCGCTCGGGCAGCCCATCTGTCTGGGGGTGAAATGATGTGCTCAACTGCACCTGTGTACCTAGCTCACATTGTACGACCCTCTAGAAATGCGAAGTGAAATACGTGCCCCAATAAAACATAGACACCAGCATACCGTGACGAAGTTCTCGCGGATATAGATCTATGTTGGCCGCTCTGAATAGGTAGCTGCAACTGAAATGAAATGAGCCGACTTGTTCAACCTATCCACAATGACCTATACTACGTCAATTTTCTTCAAATTATGTGGGAGCCCAACAACACAATCTGTGGTAATACGCTCCCACTTCCACTCGAGAATCTCAAGTCTCTGATGCAAACTGTCACGCCTCTAATGCTCATACTTACCTACTGGTAGTTCAAACACCGAGCCATACGCAACTATATATTTCTTCCTTTATATCCACCAATAATGCTGCCTCAAATCCTAATATATATTGGCGACACCTGATTGAATGGAATACAGTAAACTGTGGGCCCCTCAAGAATCAACTCACGAAGCCCATCCACATTGAGCACACAAATTCGACCCTGCATCTGCAACACCCCATCATCTCCAATAGAAACCTTCTTGGCATCACCGTGTTGTTAAGGAAAAGAAAATGGGGGTCGCCATACTGACACTCTTTGATGCGCTCATACAAAGAAGAGCAAGAAACTATGCAAGCAAGAACCCGAGTAGGCTCCAAAATATCTACCCTCGCGAACTGATTGGCCAAGGCCTTAACATCTGATGCTAGTGGTCTCTCACCAACTGGAATATATGAAAGCTACTCATACTTACATCCTTTCTACTCAAGGCATTTTCCACCACATTGGCCTTGTCGGGATGGTACAAAATGGTGATATCATCATCTTTTAACAACTCTAAGCACCTCCGCTGCCTCAAGTTGAGATCCTTTTGCTTAAACAAGTACTATAGACTCTGATGTTCTATGAATACCTCACACGACACACCATAGAGTTAATGCCTCCAAATCTTCAGTGCATCAACAATATTTTCCAAATCTAAGTCATGAATAGGGTAATTCTTCTCATAAACCTTCAACTTCCGAGACGCGTATCCAATCACCCTGTCATCCTGCATCAATACTGCACCAAGACCAATACGTCATGCATCACAATGCACATAGGTCCCTGAATTCGGGGGCAACACCAATACCGGAGTTGTAGTCAAGGTAGTTTTGAGCTTCTGAAAGCTCGAATCATACTCATCAGTCCACCTGAACGGGGCAACCTTCTAGGTCAATCTAGTCAATGGGGATGCAATGGATGAAAACCCCTCCACGAACCGGCGATAATAACCCGTCAAACCCATGGAGCTTTGAATCTCTATAGCTGAAGTAGGTCTAGGCCAGTTCTGAACTACCTCAATATTTTGAGGATCAACTTTAATGCCCTCGACAGATACAACATGCCCCAAAAAGGCAACCGAGTCTAACAAAAACTCATACTTTGAAAACTTGGCATATAATTGACTATCTCTCAAGGTCTGAAGTACAATCCGAAGATACTACTCATGCTCCTCTCGACTACGGGAGTAGATCAAAATATCATTAATGAAGACGATCACAAAAGAATCCAAATAGGGATTAAATACTAGATTCATCAAATCCATACATGTTGTTGGGGCATTTGTCAAGCCAAATGACATCACTAGGAACTCATAATTCCCATACCGGGTCCGGAAAGCAGTCTTAGGGATATCTGATACGCTAATCTTCAATTGATGGTAGTGAAATCTCAAATCAATCTTCAAAAACAATTTGGCACCCTGAAGCTGATCAAATAAGTCATCAATCCTCGACAAAGGATACTTGTTCTAGATAGTGACTTTTTTCAATTGCATATAATCTATAGACATCCTCAACAAACCATCATTATTCTTCTTCACAAACAACACTAGCGCACCCCAGGGAGAGACACTAGGACTAATGAATCCTTTATCAAGCAAATATTGCAACTGCTCCTTCAGTTCCTTCAACCCAGGCGAGGCCATACAGTATGGTGGAATAGAAATGGGCTGATAGCCCGGGGCCAAGCAAATACAGAAGTCGATATCTCTGTCGGGTGGTATCCCCGGCAAATCTGCAGAAAACCTCTCTAGAAACTCACGCACAACTGGTACTGCATCCATGGAAGGAACCTCCGCACTAGGATCACAGATATAGGCCAAACATGCTAGACATCCCTTCTCGACCATACATCGATCCTTCACATAAGAAATAACCCTACCGGTAGAATGGCTAGGGGTCGCCCTCCACACGAATCGAGGAAACCCCGACATGGCTAAGGTCACCATCTTGGCGTGAAAGTCCAATATAGATTGATAAGTTGACATCCAATCCATGCCCAAAATAAAATCAAAGTCCACCATATTGAGAAGTAGGAGATCTACACTAGTCTCAAGGCTCCCGATAGAAACCACATACGAGTGATAAACACAATCTACAAAAATAGAATCTCCTATAGGAGTGGACACATATACAAGAGCACTCAAAGAATCACGAGGCATAATCATATATGAAGAAAAATAGGATAACATGTAGGAATAAGTAGACTCGGGATCAAATAGAACTGAAGAATCTATATGGAAAACTAGACAAGTACCGGTGATGACAGTGTCAGATGACTCTGCCTCAGGTCTAGATGGAAATGCATAAAAATGGGGCTGGGCCCTACCACTATGACCTCCACCCTCGGGCGATCCTTAGTTGGCTGGCCTCCACCTCTAATGGCATAGCCTCTACCTCTACCAACCTGACCCCCGCTTCTAGTTGGCTGTGCAGGTTGTGGAGAAACCGGTGCCGACATAATGGCTCGAGAACCCTAGTGAGGTCTGTTGCTTGTCAATTTATAGCAATACCTCCTGATGTGACCTATGCCCCAACACTCAAAGCACTCCCTCGGCTATTGAGGATGCTGAACCTGAGTCTGACCCTGATGACCCCGATAGCCGTTGTACTAACTCTGAAGTGGTGGTGCACTTATAGGAGTTGAAGGTGCACTAAATGTTGGTTGCTCAGGACGATACCCATAAGAGCCACGACCGCCCGAAGCACCATGGGCTACCTGAAGAGCTGAGAGAATCGTCCTAGGAGGATGGCCTCTATCAAAAGACTTCTGCCTCTAGATGAGGCACCACTGAAGCCACCAAAATGTCGAGGCCTTTTCTCATATGTCTCCCCTCTATCATGACCACGAACCATCTCAATTCGTCTAGCAATCTCTACAGCCCTCTAGAAAGAAATGTCATCCCTCGTCTCCTTGGCCATCTGAAGCCTGATGTCGAAGGTAAAACCATCAATAAACCTCATAATCCTCTCTATCTGTTGGAATCAACATAGTTGCATGACGAGCTAGGTCCAAAAATTTGGTCTCGTACTGGGTGGCGGTCATGCCACCCTACTGAAGGCGCTCAAACTGCCCACAGTACTCCTCTCTTAGAGTGAATTGAATAAACTTTTCCAGAAATCCTTCCACCACCTCTTGGCAGAACCGGTCATCTGGAACATTGCAAATTCAACCCCATTGCTCTCAAAAATAGCCATGTTGCACAACACCTCATGGCAATGGTCCAAGTAATCATCGGGGTCCTCAGAGGGGTTCACTGATATAATGAACAGAAAAGAGCTTGGTGAATATCCAACCTCATCAATCTCTTAGAAGACATCGTGGGCCTCTCCCTAGGTTATGTAGAAACTATAGGCTCAACTACCCTAACTGCTCGAGTTATTGGAGTCTAGTATATGGGAGCCATCTACTTAGGAGTGTGAGTGACGGGAGTCTATGCTCCTTCATCATGAGAGATGGCTAGTGCCATAGGAAATACTCTAGTCTGAGCCACACTTTGTATAAGTCCAACTAAGCGGACAAGAGCGTACTGAAGTACGTGAGTGACACTGAATCCCTTCGGGACCTGCCGACTGGTGCGGTCTAAACTGGGACCTCCTCCTCCTGTTCAGTTTGAGGCTCCACCGTGGGTGTTTCTGTTGCTCGTGCTCTAGGCTAAGCTCTGCCTCTACCTCGCCCTTACCTCAATCCCAGCCCCTATCCCTGGTAGTGGCTGCAACAGGGAGCTCTGGCTTCTGCCTGGCTGTAGACGCTGTGGGATTTCTCAACATCTGCGAGAGAACAAGAGTAGAATGTTTCAAACTTCAATATTGGAAATAAGCTGCATGATAGAGAAAGAAAGAAGTGAAATTTTTGTAAAGCTTATAGCCTCTAGAAGATAAATAAAGACATCTTTGTACCGATCCTACAAACTCTACCAGGCTTGATCGTGACTCGTGGGACCTAGGAAACCTAGTGCCCTAATACCAACTTGTCACGACCCGGAATTCTCACCCTCATGATCGTGATGGCGCCTAACATTTCACATTCCAGGCAAGCGAATGTTAGCTATATTTATTAACCAGTCTTAGCAATTCAAATCAAATGATAGCAATAAAATCGAATAGTCTGAAATAATGTGATAAACTACTGAACGACGTACTCTAAATACAATTCCCAAAAACTAGAGTTACGAGTACATGATCGTCTAGAGTACTACAGATAATAGTCTGAATAAAACACAATAGTTTGAATCAAAATAAACAACAGTGATAACATAGAAGGGGACTTCAGGGTCGGACGTCGTGCAACTATACCTCAATTCTTCACATGTAGCTGGATCAGGGCAATCTCACTCAGCGCTGCTGGGACCTACTTTGATATCTGCACAAGAAGTGCAAAGTATAGTATAAGTACAACCGACCTCGCGTACTCTCTGAGTGTTGCGCCTAACCTCAACGAAGTAGTGACGAATCTAAGGCGGGTCACTTACAATAAAATGTTACAGTAATAATAATAATTGGAAAACAAGAAATGGACGTAAAGCAGTTAACTCATGAAAACAAATGAGAAATTCAAATACCAGAGAGCCAGTATAATAAGTCTCATAGTCTTATATCGCAATACCGAGGCAAATCCAACAAATCATAAACAAGTACTACATATACAATTTGTTGCAGCGTGCAATCCGATCACACCATATCATCATCTGTCAATATCATAATTCTTCCATATTCCATCATGTCAATTCATCATCTTTCAATTTTTATTGCGGCGTGCAACCCTCTCCCCAAATAATATCAATCAACATAAATAATTCAACAACCAAATTTACAAGAATTTCTACAACAAGAGGGTAAATATACAAGGAAATAAAGAACCACATAATAAGTCAAGAATCTCAAAAATTCGAAGTCTCAACTTTACCAATTCATTGATATCTATCAACTAAACAACTCATGCACAGGAAACGACATTTATAGAAACAAATATTACAAAACAATAAGACAAGTAAAGCATGTGACAATTTAGGTGTGCATGTAAAGCAAGTAGAGGCAAGTAGCAAATAAGCATGAAGTCATAGAAGGGACGGACAATTTAATACTAGAATAATTAAATGACAAGTAACAATTATGTCATAGAAGTCAAATTAAGCATGAAACAGTTAAGGCATAAAGCAAGATATAACACGAAATAAATGAAAACATGGAAACAAATATCATGACGGAGTATATACACTCGTCACATCGCATATACACTGTTTTCCCACATAATTCATATAACACATAGTTCAAGGATCCCTAATTCCCTAAGTCAAGGTTAGACCCAACAGTTACCTCACTCCGCGAATCAAAGCTATCAGCCAACCATGGCCCTACCTTTCGAACAAGCCACCAAATCAAACAAATCTAGCAAATTATTAATCGAATGATTCAAAATAAGTTTTAGAAACTATCCATTAATGAGAGAGATTCAATTTTAATCATTTTTGAAAAATTCAACCTCGGGCTCGTTTGGTCAATACTCGAGGTTCGGACCAAAACCCGATTACCCATTCACCCCCGAGCCCGGTTATGTGATTTATTTCGAAATCCAACCTCAATTTGAGGTCTAAATCTCAAGTTTAGACAAATCCCTAATTTCTACCATGAAAATCTAAAATTTGATGCTGAAATCTCATGAAAAGTAATGGATAATTGAAATGAAATGGATTAAAGTCACCTACCAATGAATTGGAAAGATAAGTCTCTTGGAAAATCGCATCTATACTGATTAGGGTCGAGAAATAGTGTAAAATGAGTTAAGTCCCAATTTTTACTTCTTTTACACAGCTGCAGATGCCGCAATTACGATGTCTGGTTCGCAAGTGTGAGCATCGCAAATACGAGAAAAGGGTCGCATATACGAACTCTACCACAGAAGTCGAGAAGTTGCAATTGCGGCAAAAGGTTCGCAATTGTGGACAGACCCACCTTCTCAAATATGGACGATTCCTTCACAATTTCGAAGATCACTTAAAAGCACACTGATTCACAAATGTGACTCTGAGATCGCAAATGTGACCTCTAACAATTCACAAACGCAAACTGTTCCTTGAAATTGCGATATTAACCTAACCTAGCCCATGCACGCAAATGAGAGATTTTTTTTTGCATAAACGAGACTCACAATTGTGAGCCAGACCTTGCAAATCAAGATCTGCAATAGAGCACCAGAGCTGGAAAGACACCAACTATCTTTGCACTATCCAAACTCATCTGAAACTCACCCGAGCCCCTCGGGTTCCAAACCAAACATGCAGACAAGTGTAATAATATCATATGAATTTTCCAGCATGATCAAATCGCCAAAATAATATCTTAGTCTACAAATCAAACCTCAAAATGAATGAAATTTCAAAGGGATTTTAAGAGCGACTAGAATCATATATATAAGTGTTTGAATCATGCCAAATTAATTCTTAATTGCACTAAATCTTGCAGACAAGTTTCAAATATCGATACAGACCTATTCCAAGTATCAACATCAAAATTCAAACCCGTTAGCTATAAAGTCAACTTTCGGTCAAACTTAGAAAATTTCCAAACTTTCAAATACTAGTGTTCGGCAAAATGAATCAAATCAATCTCGGGACCTGTAATTTTAATTCGGGCATACACCCAAGTCCAATATCACGATACGGACCTACCGGAATCGTCAAAATATCGCTCTAAGGTCATTTTCATAAAAAGTTGACCGCGGTAAACTAAAGTTATTTTTAAAATCAAAAATCATGTTTTATTGAAATTTTCACGTAAGAGCTTTTTAAAATTTGACACTGACCACACACCAAACCAAGAAATGTCAAACAACACTAACAGAGGTCTTGAAACATTGAACTAAGGGTTGATACTCAAAACGACCTATCGAGTTGTCACACTAACTCACACGTGCAACACAAAACATCATATACGAAGGAACATTTAGCATTTAAATCCACTACACTTATGACCACAGTTGATACCAATAATTAAGCTTGTGCATATGCATTTTTTACACTTTTCAATTTTCACATGCCAAAATATGAGTAAACAATTCATAACATCCAAACAACCTGTCCATAACGACCTTACCTCAAAGACCGACTCGTACTTACTAAGCATTCTCAACTTGTGGACTCATCCAACAAGAGAAATCCAATAACGTCACATATCTTTCATATGATCATGTGCCTCATCGAAGGACAAGAGAGTACATAGTTTGTATATTCACATATGAATTCAGATATAATTTAATGTATCACATATAAGTGCATCCCAAAGTCGTACCATAGACTTGCCTGTAATGTATATTTTTAATAATCTAAGTTTGCACAATTTGGGACCAATTAGATCTTTTTGTATAGTGAATAACTCTCCTTAGCACTTTAATAAACTATGCCCTAAACCATTCACAATTTGACTCTTTTTATTTTAAGCACATATATACATTAACTAGCCGGGATCAAGATAAATATGAGGTGTATTTTCTATTTTTTTCTTCCTTTTTTTTCCTTCACACTCTCCATAATTTTTATTCTTTGTGTTGAGGGTCTATCGGAGATAGTCTCTATATCTTCAGAAAGATAGGGGTAAGATTTGAGTACATCGTACCTTCCCCAGACTCCACTTGTGACATTCCTACTAGATTTGTTTTTGTTGTTTTTGTACTCTCCATAAGCTTGGTTCGGCTAATGGTCTTTCAAAACATACAAGCACCTTTTTGCCTTTCTATGGTTTAACTCAGAAACTATCCCTTACTCTCACCTTACTCTTCTAGCGACTTTAGTTCTTTCGGAGGTATCAAAAAGATCTAGTTAAGAACAAAAAGTGATTCATTTTGTAATGTATGTACCAAAGAAAAGGTTCATACGCTCAAATGAAAAATCAAAAAAATGTCCATGTCATCTCTTGGACTCGCAAGACTTAATTATTTTCCTTGGGCTAACACAAATAACAAGTTCTAGACTAACACGGGATAGCACATAATACAATCAATATCACACGACACACAATGCACATGACCAATTCAGGGCTTTTCCATTCCAACTCTCAAGTTAAGGCAAGTAAGCACACAATCAAGTCATATAAAGCAATAAAGCACTAGATGGACAAACGCGTCGAAAAATAAGAGAAGACGTCACAAATAAGCTATTCAACTTAACTACAACATTAATTTTTATCAGAAAATGTCGAGAAGGTAACTTGCATGCTAAGGCCTAACTATTCTAGCATCGAACAAATAAGAGGCACCTAGGAGCAATCAAGTCTTCTTTATTCAACTCTATCAAAAAAAAAATACACGGTTCACGCTAAATTCCTTGACAAAGAACTGTTGTCCAAGAAAAATTCAGGGGGATTATTATCTACTTTCGACTAACTAAAAATGAAAAAATATTTTTTCGAATTTTTTTATTGAACCTTTATCCCTCAAGAAAGTGATCGTTAGGAAATATTCACATTTTTTTAATATGCTTGAATTTTTGTCTTTTTCCTTTTTAATAGAATGCAACAACTAAACTCTACCACAAGTCTATACGAGTATACTACTAATTGTTACTAATTGCCAAAGCAAGATAACACCAAAATCTAGCTACAAATTGAAAACAAGAAGCTATGCTCAAGACTAATATACTACTGCAGTTCGACGAGAGTCCCCCATACCATACTTAAAAGATGCAATGTCCCCAATGCACATAACGGAAAAAATAAAACAAGGGGGTGGAGAAGGAACTCCCTGGATGGCCAAGGGCCGAAACATTAGCAGCTCACAGGAAACTCATATTTCTCTCCGGTCTGGTCCTTTGTGCTTACACTTAGTCCTAATTTAACATCGTGTCACGATCTGATCCACTTGCTCAAGTTGAACGCTCTCACTTCCTCCTCCTCGAACTTATAAATTGAATCCCCAATTATTTTAGCTATGCTCTAGTGGTGGACGTACAAGTCGAATAGGGTCCAACAACCAATGTCACATTTTGCATTTCTTGGCATTTCACTGAGGTATATAATTCTATTTTTTAGTATGATAAATTTAATAATGTAAGAACTTTGTTCCTTGTCCGTTGACTTCTCTAAAGCCTCGAACACCTCAATTTTTATGTCATTATCCAACTGTGGAAAAATTATGTAGAGTGAGGACCAATGCGCTCCAAACCCAGAATCACGTTATTTTGTCATCCTTACTTTCACCCCCACTAGAATCATCAATAATGATATTATCCATTTTCTCACTTGACTCTAATGCATTTTTCTCAATTTCGGCAAATATCACCAACTATTATATGGTCGAATGGTTGAAATTCTAGTTTTAGCTCCTCAATCTGCCTTATAAGTTTTCTTGAACTTCACACAACTGGTAATTGGGTGTTAGACGCATCAATTTTTGGACTCAACTTATCATCAAAGTCATGAATAAATCTATCAAATCGGTCAATCTCTTTTCTGAGCTTAAACCTTTCTTCTATTAAGTGCCTTATTTCATCTGTAATTTACTCACGTTGAGCCTCAAATAATTTCAATTGTTGAGCTTGTTCTATTAGACAAGTTTGGCTAAAAATCCCCACTTCTTCAAAAACTTGCTGTTGGTGGAACTCATTCTTTTCTTCACTTTGAGGCTCGTCTTGAATACCAACTTATCCCTCAACTTGTCGATCATCTAGTGTTTCAACCAATTATTCGACTTTGTCCTTCATTCTCTTTATTGTTGCCTTGAGATTTTCTGTTTTCGACATTTATCAGTTTGCTCCACTAACTGCCTCACCATATCCATTATATGAGCATCACAATGCACGTCTTTCATTTCGTTGCTCCTATAAAACTCACACATATTATTAGAACCATTATAATAAGATCTCATAGATGGATAAAAATAATAAGGGCAACCATTCCAATGGCCACATTGACAGCCACATAAATTACAAATATTCCACTCATATGATTGAGATTGTGCACACAATGTGTTCCCTAGAATATTTTAGCAATTTATTCACCAATGGGGTCCTCCACAATATGGACAAGGATCATCATAATAAGAATACCATCATTCGACCAATTTTTATTCCAAGCTGCTATGTTAAAATATATGTAATACTAACTACGCTAGAAAATTAAAAACTTGAACAAAAATCAACTAAAAGCTTAACTTAGATAAATAATAAATTTTTAAGTCCCCAATGATAGCGCCAAAATTTTGTTAGTTACCCAATTACACACAAGTATACGTGGCTATGAAGTAATAAAGTGATTCAAAACTCGAATATCAAACCCATAGAGACCTAGAGTAATTATTAATTAAACTCACTTAAAATCAATTAACACTCCAAGATAATCAAGAATGATGGTTTTTCTACTAAACTACTATTACAAAATTAAAACAAGCAATTAACTAAAGTGACAAGAGTGCAAGAATTTGTGATTGGATTTCAAAAAGAGGAGATGAAGATTTCAGGATTGCAGTCGATTTATTAATTCTATTGAGTTCGTAATTACACTTATTAATCCGAATTAGCTATGGTTTCTAGTTGACCTGATAATTTATATAATAGCATATTTTCACATTACTGCCCATTTATTCACAATATATTAACCATATATTCCTATTATTGAATCTATCATGAATAAATATAATACGGTATTCAACTAAGCGAGATTGTTAGGTATATTATTGAAATAAGTACTCTCTAATTCTACACTAATCTAAACATGACTTTCTCAAAGATATTAAAGATAGTAGGATAAATTGGTGGCCACACAATTCACAAATTGAACTAGAATTAGAAAAATAACCAATGATGATAACCAGAATTAATAAAAATGTAATTAATACACCTTAATATACATGACAACCACACTCTAAAAAATTGAGTGCTTATCCACGGATGATTATAGCAACAATCATCCGAGTGCTTTGCATGAATACATTACAAAGAAAAGAGGAAAAATGAAGAACTCGATGATTTTTGCCTTCAAATTTTCTCCTCACGCGAATCGCGCCTCCAACTAATGTGGAGCTCATCAAAAGTTGGTTTAGAAACACTTTTTACTTGTTAGGTGCGTGTAGGACCGAAATAAACCTTCTCCAAGCTGAAATAGGAGAGTTTTCGTAGTTGGGCGCCATAGCTGGCGCGGGGAGCCAAGCCGGACGATGAAGATTTTGGGCCACTGCCTTTGCCGTTTTGAGGGGCGCCAAGCGCTAACCCAGACGCCTAATTTTCTGCAATTTTGTGCTCAGCTTCCTTTGGCGTTTTAGTTGGCGTTGTGCACCCTTTCTGGACGCCAAACACATACTCCCTCAAAATTCTTCCGTTATGGCTTCAAATCACGCGCATCCTTTCCAAATCACTTCCGATTATTCCTATACATAAAACCACATAATTAAGCTCGTGCCTTCATTATTCACATTAAAGTTAACAAGATTGAGGCATAAATCAAGGCAAATTATATGCGAAAATATGGATTTTTAGGCAAACGTCAGCTATCAATTACTCCTTCCTTCTTAGTCTTATGGTACTTGACTGGTCAATAAGTTTAAGAATAAATGAAAGATTTGATCTAAAACTTGTGGTTTAAAATATGCCATAGACATTATTTCTACGACGGTAAATCGTGTAAGTAAGGATAGAATTACAAGTTTAACATTAAATTATTTCTACTATAGAAATATGCTCTTTTTTGGCACAGTCTAAAAGGACAAGGTGTCTCATAAAATGGGACATAGGGATTACTATATGTGATCATTGGGCTCTAACTTTATTTTCATGTTAAAATGATCAGGCTGGTTTAGATGCTTCATAGCTGATTATGGAGTTCCATTAATGGTTCTTGTGTGGTCAGCTCTCTCATTTATGGTCCCTGGCAAACTTCCATCTGGAGTTCCTAGAAGGCTCTATAGTCCCCTTCCTTGGGAATCTGCTTCAATATATCACTGGACTGTAATTAAGGTGGAGTAAAATTTGTGAAAGGTTCCATCTTGACCAATTGGTTATAATTAATTATATGAGAAATAATGGGATTAATTTAACACTAGCAAATTAACTGCAGGATATGGGGAAGGTTCCTCCAGCATACATATTTGCTGCCCTGATACCAGCCTTGATGATAGCTGGACTCTATTTCTTCGATCACAGTGTTGCTTCTCAGATGGCACAACAAAAGGAGTTTAACCTAAAGAATCCTTCTTCTTATCATTATGATATCCTACTCTTGGGATTTATGGTATCCTCTATCATCTGTCATTATTTGTTGCTGTTCCAATAATCAAGACCAATAATATTGACTTCTCCTTAGACTTTGCTATGTGGTTTGATTGGATTGCCTCCTTCAAATGGTGTCTTGCCACAGTCCCCTATGCATACTAAAAGCTTGGCTGTTCTTAAGAAACAGGTAAAACACAACCAAATTAATTTATGAGAAGTTGTTATATATGCTACGCACGGACTCTTCGATTTTTGGTGCCGTCTCCGTCCCGTCGGGAGCGGGAGCGAGATACGTCCCAGATACGGTCAACTGTCTTCTGACACTTTGATCGGAGTCCATCGACAAATTTGAGAGAAAAATTAAGATTTTGATTTCTCAAAATCAAAAATAAAACAGATTTAGGAGAATGAAAGAATATGTCCATCTTGGAGAATGAAAGATTAAATTCTACAATATTCATGAAAAACAGTTTTTCACAGAATATCTCTCAAAATTTACAATATTTTATAGCTCTATTTTTTATTAGTCATATCCGCACCCGTATCCATATCCGGATCCGCATCCCCGAATATTAAAATTTAGATTTTGTCGAATACGCATCCCCGAATCTTAAAATTTAGATTTTGCCGAATCCGACTCGGATCCGTCCCCGGATCGGATACCCGCACCCGAGTCCGAGCAACTTAGTATGCAACTGATTTAGTTTGTTGCCTCTAGCGCTGCCAATTTGAAAATTAACACTTTGTGTAATTAACGTTAACCAGCTGATTCGGAAGAAGATGGTTGAAAGTGCAAAAGAAAGTATCAGACGAAAAGCTAGCAACTCCGAAATTTATGGCAACATGCAAACTGTGTTCATAGAAATAGACAGTTCTCCTGTTGTAAGTCGATTTATCCAATTCTTGAACGTTGATTCATTTTTCAACTACTACGTACTGAGACTCTTGACACATCATGTGCTTGCATGCTCTATATTGAGAATCAATCTTTTTTTTCTTTTTTTCCAAACGCAGACTGCTGTAGTTAAAGAGCTGGAACACTTGAAGGAGGCCGTAATGAAACATGAAGTAAATGAATATGAAAATGGTGAAAAGTTAAATGGAAAATTTGATCCAGAGAAGCATATTGATGCTTACTTGCCCGTTCGAGTGAATGAACAGAGAGTGAGCAACCTATTGCAGTCACTACTAGTGGCAGCATCAGTAGGTGCAATGCCAGTAATAAAAAAGATACCAACATCAGTTCTTTGGGGATATTTTGCATACATGGCTATTGACAGCCTGCCAGGAAATCAACTATGGGAAAGAATCTTGCTTCTCTTCATCACCCCTGGCAGGAGATTTAAGTAAGTTCATTCATTTTGTGGTACATGATATATAGAAGTAATTACTCCCTCTAGTCCTTTATATGTAATACTCCCTCTGTTCCAATTTATGTGAACCTGTTTGGTTGGGCATGGAGTTTAAGAAAAAGTGAAGATTTTTGGAATTTGTGGTCTTAAACAAGTCAGAAAGGGGTCCACAGTATTTGTGTGGTTATAAAAGTTTCTCATTAAGGGTAGAATTGGAATTTTAAGCTAAATTGTTTCCAAATTTAGAAAGGGGTCATTCTTTTTGGAACGGACCAAAAAAGAAATATGTTCACATAAACTGGAACGGATGGAGTACTATTTCCTTTTTTTGTGTGTTCCAACAAGAATAACATCGTTTTTATATTTGAAAAATAATTTAATTTTATACTTTTTATTTTACCTCTAATGACATATTTTTATGTCATGTTTAAGATCGCAAGTTCCAAAAATATTATTTTCTTTTTTAAAACTCCGTATCTAGTCAAATATAAGTGTTGTTCTTTTTACCTAGCATTTAGGGAAAGAAGGGTATATGTGATTTCTCGAGACATACCATGATGGCTGCAGGGTCCTAGAAGGGATGCATGCATCTTTTGTGGAGGCAGTACCATTCAAATACATCGCAATCTTCACTGTGTTCCAATTTGTGTTCTTACTTGTGTGCTTTGGAGTCACATGGATTCCCATAGCTGGAATTCTCTTCCCTTTGCCATTCTTTATTCTCATAAGCATAAGGCAGCATTTGCTTCCCAAGTTGTTCCACCCTCGTCATTTACAAGAGCTTGATGCAGCTGAGTATGGGGAAATTGCTGGTTCTCCACAACGTGCACTTAGCTTTTCTTTCAGTGTATGTCATGTCTCCTAGCCTAATTCATTTTGGATTTTCTTCATAGTCTTAAAAACAAATCTATATATATGCTGTCAAATTTATTAGGAAACGGAGGCAACTCTTCCAAGAATTGAAGAAGCTGAAATTGAAATTTCGGATGCTGAGATTTTAGATGAACTTACGACCAGTAGAGGAGAGTTGAAAGTCAGGACAGCCAGCTCCAGTGAGGCCGATAAGCGCCCACAGGTACCTTGAGATCTATGGATATCGTACTCCATCTGTTTCAGTTTATGTAATAGTATTATTTTCTTGTTAGCCTTTAAAAAATAACTTCTTTCTATATAAAGAGCCATTATTGGCATGCAGTTATAGTTATAGAAATCTCATGGCACGACACGTTCAAGATCGCAAGTTTAACAATAATTCCTTTTTTCCTTTCTTAATGATTATGCTCAGTCAATCATCGAGACAAATTTGAAACGGATGGAATAGTTCCCAAGTTGCTCGAAAAGGTTTAATTGACAGAGATTAATTATACTTTTGCAGGTTCATCCCAACTGCTGACACAGAATCTTGAGGGACAAGGTATATATAGTGATGAATACAGGCGTATAATGTTTGTATAAACTATATATATATGAATGAACCAATGGAAGTTAAGAGCAAAATAGATATCAAGATTTTTATGCATGGTTCTAAATTCTAGTGAAATTTTAAATATATTAGGTTGGTGTCACTGCAGATATGTGTCCATAGCTGTAAAGTGTATAATGCTATACAAATTCTAGGTCTAGCATGACAGTGAACTGTACTGCAGTATATTCTAAAAGACAGTATCTAGTTGAATAATCTCCTATGACTATGAGTCACTGTTGTTAAATACTCCTATTAGTTTTGATACACATTCTTCATTATTTCAGAGCATTATATAAGGAAATAGTCGAGGTCCATTGTATCCCAATCTTTACATAATCAAGTTACTTTTATGGTAAATATTAATTTGTAACATGACAAAATTGATAACTAACATGATATCACAAGTTGTAATTTACTAATAGCATAAATGTTTACCTTGAAAATGAGTTTTATAATTATATTTAATTTTGTGGTTCTAAAAATATGTGATCTATTTTAATACCAGTTGTTTAGGCAATAGATGCTAAGTGAGAAGTAAGAAAATGAGGTAAGAGCGAAGGATGATGAGATTGGGCAAATCGAGCAGTTGAGGGACGGGGTCTCAAGCTTGGTCCAAATAGGCCTCGAGGTCGAGCTCGAGAGCTTGACAGGGGGCGGTCGAAGATGGTACAACAGTATTGAAGGCCTCGAAGATGGCCTCTTTAACGAGTAATAAATGAAGAACAATTAATGAACACAATAAATGAAAGACAATAAATCAATGGAACAATTGTAGAGAATGTTTGAGTTAAAGAGTAGAGAATTTTCCTGTTCTTGTGTTGAATATCATGTATCTTACAAAATGACAAGGGTCCCCTTTATATAAGAGGAGGAAACCCAACATAGTACATGTGCAATTAATACAAAGATAGACGGCTAGTACAGCCATCTAATGCCAAGGTACGAGCTTGTACTATTTTGAGTACTTAGTCAGCTTTAATCACGTGCCTTTTGGGAATTTTCCGCTTTTCCATGATGGTCTTCGATTTACACTGCCTCGAGGCCGAGCGTGGAGAGTCCTCGACATGCCTCCTCGATGCAAAAACTCGAACTACTTCGATCCTTCTGAAGACGGGCTATGAAGCACCGTAATATCATAAAATCGGGCTCACCGATTTTAGCCGTATACAGATAGTCCCTGCGTTTCCTAGAATGAAGTGATAAGAAACGGTCTTGAATTCTTGCCTCTTCGATATCCCTATTATGACGTCAGCCTCATCAGAACATTGAATAATGTGACATAAAGGCTGTGCAGAGGTCGCTGTCAGCACGATTCTCGAGAAGCCCACGAACCGCTTATTGGTTTGACCCTTCCGCTTCAAACATGCCCCAAGGGCTTCTATAAATACTTCAATCATTTGCCTTTTCACAATTTTACAACTTCGTCAAGTCTTCAAGGTTTTCCTAACTGCTTTCTACCCCCATCCTCTTTCTGCACTTGTTTCTTCATCTTCTTTCTTCAAAACTCAATTACAATTATGGAAAAAACTTCAAAAACGGTACCTCAGAGGGAGCCGCTTCTTCATCACGCCCGTCTAAGGGCAAGTCAAAAACTCATCCAAGCATCGAGCAGTGCATCCCTGGTCCTTTCAACACCGTCTCCGATTTTACCATTGAAAAATCCCCTTCTACACCGGGTCGATGCGAGCCCATGTAGCGGTATATGAGTGTAGTGGCCGATATAGAGAGGGTAAAACTAGACTGCCGCTGAGGGGAGGCGGCCCAAGTAGAAATCCCCACAGTTGAAGAAAGCATGGTCACACATAAGGCTGGCTTTCTCAGCGTATATACATACCCTTTTACATTAGGTTCCGTAGATTCTTCCTCTCTACCGATTGACCCGGTGATTCTCGACTTTTGTTGTCAATACCGAGTGACACTTGGTCAGATTTATCCTTCTTTCTGGAGGATTGTATATATGATTCGACACATTTCCAACATGGTCGAGGGAATGACTTTCACCCTCGACTACTTGATCAGATTGTACAGCCCTCGTCTCTTTCAAGAGGGCCTAATTAAGCTGAACCGTAGATCTGCCAAGGCGTTCTTTGCCTACATCGACGAGGATAAAGATCGGGGATGGACGAGCCGATTTGTTAGAATCAGAACCTCGGACATCATCCATGCCGATATAATGACGTTCCCTGAGGAATGGAATATGAAACGTAAGTATCCCCATATGAAGTATGTTTTATTACCTATTTCTCTCCTGATTGATTTATTTTAATTATGCAGCCACCGTTTGGTTTTCCAGCACGGTCCAGAACCTTCCGGGGTGGGTTAAACTTTTGGATTCCATTTTCCCATATAAAAAACGGGTCTGGCGCGATTTGGCTAAAACACGGTGGCGAACGCGAACCTCGACACGCGAACGTGAAGTGCCAGCACAGTCCACTACGTGAACGCGGAGCATTACCTGTGATCGCAAAGAACAACATACCCTTAGCTCCAGACCACCCTTCGCAATCGCGACGCACCATCTGCGATATCGATGCACACCAAAAATACCTGAAACTAGCAACTGCAAATTAAAGAGAAATACTCGCAAACCATCCCGAAGCACACCTGAGGCCCTCAAAGACCCTTTCCAGTCATACCAACAACTTCTCATACCTTAACCAAACTTATCCAAAGGCTCGAAACACCACGAATAACATCAAAATCAATAATCGACGATTAAAATCCTTCTTTTAACTTTCAACGTTGCTGAACGCATCCAAATCACACTTAGATATTCCGTATCACAATAAAACTTCACACACAAGTTCCAATCAACTAATGAACCTATCAAAGGTCCCAGAACACCACCTGGAGTCTGATAACATCAAAATCAAACTTAGCAAATTCAAAACCTTCAATATGTGAAAACTTACGATAATAAGTATTGAATCGCTCATTCACCATCTGATACTCAACCCGAACATACGCCCAAGTTTGAAATCACCTTATGAACTAATAGGATCCTTCAAATTTCGATCTGATGTCATTTACTCAAAAGTCAAACCTTGGTCATCTCTTCCAACTTAAGGCTTTCGAATTGAGAATTATTCTTCCAAATCAACTCTAAACTTCTCGAAAATCAAAATCGACTACATGTGCAAGTCTTAATACATGAAGTGAAGCTACTCAAGGTCACAAACATGGACGTATAGGTCTTAGGATATGGGTTCACGTGAATCCATACTCCTCTTCATAGACCATGCATAACAATGTTATATTTCTTCAAAATTACTCAAATATATGTGCGTGCACACGTACTCAAAGATTTTTGTGGTGCAATAATTGTTGGGTGCACCTATATCAATGAAATTGGCAGTTTAATTCCCACTTCGGACGGTCTTGTTTTCGACACGGAGTATACATATATACATGAAAAATTAATAAAATTTCAAAAAGAATATAATTTTGAACCTATAATTTCAAAAGTATAGTGAGTTCATGATAAAAGACTAAAGTTAAACATGTCAAATATAAATTCCAGATCAACTTTTTCGCAGTAGTGCACCGATCCGTTTCAAATATTGGATCTGCCTCTCCTCTCAAACCCCCTGAACGACATGTTAGAGCTCAAAACAACGGGTGAGATTGTTACACATCACGACTTGATGGGATTTTGAGCCGTGACAAGTTTGAGGGAGGGTGTTGATGTAAATCAGTCGGTTTCAAGAAGGAAAAATGGTTGAACAAATTTAGCTCCAGCTTCGATGAGCTGAAAGAAAAAGAAGATCGAAAGAGATGAGAAGGTTTGATATTTTTGGGGCTTTGAACATTACGAGGTTAATGAGAGTATATATTTCATTTTTGGCCAAAGACCACATTTCTTTCAATCAGCACCGTTGGATTATTTGCATGAGGGGCGTATACCTTTTTTATTTGTGTGATGACCCAAAAGGTCATCCCGTATTTTTCTAGATAATTCTATATTCCGAGGTTGTGAAAACCTCCTTCTATCTCACCTCAATTTACGTGCACAGCCCGGGCGCGTAGCCGGGAAGCTTTTATGTGAAAAACTGATAAAAATAATAATTTTATATTAGAAATTTGAATAAAATTGACTTCAGTCAACGTTTTTAGTAAACGGATTCGTACCCGTGATCTGACGGTCCCGGAGGGTCCGTAGGAAAATATGGGACTTGGGCGTATGCCCGGAATCGAATTCCGAGGTCCCAAGTACGAGAAATGAATTTTTTAAGAAAATTGTTTTCTGAAAAATATAAGGGTTTTTGAAAATGAAATTTGATGTGAAACATGTGGTATCGGGCTCGTATCTTTGTTCCGGAGCCTGGTACATGTTCGATATGATTTATATGTGTTATCTGTGAAGTTTGTAATAAACGGACTTGGTTTGAGGTGATTCGGGTCAAAAATGCAAAATTTGATGTTTAAAGAAGTTTTGAGAAATTTGATTGATTTTGAGGTTTAATTCGATGTTTATGATGTTATTTTGGTGTTTTGAGTACTCGAATAAATCCGTAGAATGTTTTTGAGGTTGGGTGTATATTTGGTTTTGAGCCCCGAGGTCTCGGGTGTGTTTCGGATGGGTTTCGGGTCCATTTTTCCTATTTTGAACTGTTGAACCTGCATTATGGTTTCCTTCTATGTGATCGCATAGGAGTAGTCGCGATCGCGTAGTGTCTCTTTGAGAAGCCTAGACTTTGCTACAATGCGTTCGCGCATAATCTACCGCGATCGCAGAGGTATACTTTCTTCTTCTTCGCGATCGCATCTACAACATCGCGATCCTATAGTGTTCCAGTAGAGCATCCGATTATCTCTCCTACGCGATTGCATTCCACGCTTCGCGATCGCGTAATGTGGGAATTTGGGCAGCAGGTAACTTCTCATACGCGATCGCACACGTGCCTTCGCGATTGCATAGAACGTTTTGGCCAGAGGCAATTGTTCCTCTTCACGATCGCATTACTTCCCCCGCGATCGCAATACTTTAGGCCTAGGCAGCCTTTCTTTTCTTCTCCGTGATCGCAATCAATGTTCCACGATCGCGATTCATTAAACATCTGGGCAGAATATAAGTTTTCCAAAATCGGGGTTTCACAATTTTATACATATTTTGACTTCTAGAACTCGGTTTTGGGCGATTCCTTGAGAGTTTTTCACACAAATCCAATGGGTAAGTGTTCTTCCACTAGAATTAATTATATTTCATGAATTAGTTCTTGTTTTCATCATTTAATTTGTGTTTTGGGTTGAGGGGATTGTGGGTTTTGAAAGAAAGTTTCTAAAATGAAAAATCATGATTTGAAAGACCAAATGTNATAAAATTTGTCGGGCTCCGAGGTGCGGGCCCGGGGGTCTACTTTTGGGTCAATTTTTATAATTTTGTAAAGATTGAAACTTTATTATTCGGAATAGTTCCTTATACGTTTTATGTGTATTTTGAAGTTGTTTTAGTTGATTGTAAGCCGTCCGGAGGTCTTTCCGCCCGAGAAGTCTATTTTTGAGTACCGGGTTGTCGTCTTTGAGGTAAGTATCTTGCCTAACCTTGTGTGGGGGAACTACCCCTTAGGATTGAGTCTTCCTTGTTGATTGTAGTCCGAGTATGCGAGGTGACGAGTGTGTACTCGTACTTATTTGCAATTAGATTGCCCTTTTAGGATTCGTAGATTCTTATATTACCTGTGTATGATTTGTAATTGTTACACTTGAATCCTTGGTTGTTAATTTCATTCCTTCCTGTTTAAATTAGAATTACTTGTTTTTGGATTCTTCGTTGGCTATTTGACTTTACTTGACTTAACTGAATATTCTACTTCTCTTATCATCATGCTATATTTTCTAGCTTGCCTAATTGACTATAATTAGTGTCATCTAGCCTTATAGTTGACTAGCCGTAGTTGGAACATTTATTCGTTGGAGTCAAGCATGCCCGTGAGTCTTACATTGTGATTTATATGACTATTCCCTTAAGTGCCACTTAGTAATTGTTAGACATTTATGTTATTGGTATTTCCTTGATGTTGCCTATTATTGGGTCTTTTGTTTTAAGCTAAGTGTTATTCCGTGAAGGAAACTGTTTAGGTGAGATTGATATAGTTGTTTCCCTTGCCGGGATGTTATGGTTATTGTTACTGTCTATGTTGTTAATGATATGGTTTGTATTGTTGACTCCCTTGCCGGGATATGATGGTTCCTATTACTGTTTATGTTGTGAATGGTATCATTTGTACTGTTGACTTCCTTGCCGGGATGTTGTGGTTTCTATTACTGGTTATCCTGTTAATGATATTGTTGATTCCCTTGCCGGGATGTGGTGATTTATGGGTCATATTGTTGGTTTTTCCTTGCCAAACTGTTGTTCTTGATATTGTTTGGGTGAGAAAGAGTGTAAAGCACGAAGGATAATGTCGTGTCATGTTCGTGATATTTAGCACGAGGGAACATTCCGTGCCATGTTTATGATATTTAGCACAAGGGAACATTCGTGCTATGTTTATGTTATTTAGCACGAGGGGACATTCCGTGCCATGTTATGTTATGTTAGCACGAGGGGACATTCCGTGTCATGTTATGTTATGTTAGCACGAGGGGACATTCCGTGCCATGTTATGTTATGTTAGCACGAAGGGACATTCTGTGCCGTATTTATGCATTATTATTTTCGTCATTCTTGTTTACCATTTACTGCATTTATTGGCAAGATTTGATATTCCTCCTGTACTGCATGAAAATTTCTGGGTGACGGACTGAGTCCCGGTGGATAAATCTTGAGGAGATTTTTATCAAGGGATTTACTGAAAGGTATTATTGAAAAAAATAATGGTTTTGAAATGATTATATTTGAATGACTTTTACATCGAATATATATTTGAAAAGCACTAGTTTTGCCTTGGAAGTCATTTATTGGGAAAACCTCTTTGGAAAGCTTCGTAGTTTGAAAGAAACTATGTTTTACGTAATTCTCTCTATTAATTATACTTATATCTACTTTAGGAGAAAATAGATTTTGAAAGTAAACTCTTCCATACTAAAATAATTTTATTTGCAAAAGTTTTTCATATGAACTGTTGTTTAAAGATTTCTATCAGTTATGGATTTTAATGGCTAAGGCCCGTTGTGAACAAACCGACGTAGAGTTGAGTTATCGGTGTCCTCTATTGTATTGTGTTTCCTTTCAATTCGGCTTGCTTTACTGTCCATCTTTATGTGTATTTTTGTGTTGTTTCGTGATTGATTTCTGTAATTTCCTTCCGCTTTATATTGTCATTGTGGTGGATTATCCTGAGAAGTCTTAGATAGATGTAACGTTCGGTCATTTCTATATTCATGTTATTTATTTTGTAGACCAGTGGTGTCTTGACTAGTCCTCGCCACTACTCCACCGAGGTTAGTCTTGATACTTACTGGACACCACTGTGGTGTGCTCATACTACACTTCTGCACATTTTTGTGTGCAGATCCAGGTATATATTGTAGGAGCTGTGTGGATGATTGCCGAGGAGACTCAAGGTAACCTGCTGCTGCGTTTGCAGGCATTAGAGTCACCTTCTTTGTATTTATTATTCATACACTGTTGTATCTACTTCCAAACAGTTGTACTTGAAAGTTGTAGAAGATTCGTAGAGCTTATGACTTGTACTACCGGTTTTGGGAAAGTTTGTACATTCTGTTGAGATTTTATATCGAGACTGCTAGCCATCTTTTATTATTGTTGTTATTCAGTAACTGTTAGGCTTATCTAGTCCCTAAGACTAGGTGCCATCACGATACCCAACAGAGGAAAATTTGGATCGTGACAAGCTTGCAGCTGGCGTATTTAGGTAGAAGATTATTTATTTGCATATAATTTACTTCTGTATTTCTTATTTTGTAAAAACTAGCTTTGTTACAAGGAAGCAAATGTATAGATTGGGGAGGTAGTTATTTTACATTCTTTGATATATTTCTCATTGTACAGATACAAATATACAATTATACACAGAGAAATATAAAGGAATTTTCCTCTCCAATTTCTATTCTTTCATTCATGGCAGTGTGTCCAAAATATTACTTCTGGGAAAATTGGATTTGTTTCAATATATTTAACGTGTTAGAAAAATAAGAGGTCATCTATTGTTGTTTTTCCAATTTATTGTTACTTCTCTAAGTAATGAATTGTTAAGTAAGTGAGACATTTAAGAAAGAGATAAAGTATAATATAGAGAAAAGTTTCTATACTTAAGGTTATTAAATATTTTTTCAAGTGGAGTACAAAGGTGGAGCCACGATTTAAACCAAGGGCGACTTATCAATGTTAATGGCCTAAAGCAAAATTTTGTCAAGAGGCCATAAGATTCTTGTTCTTTTATTGAGAAAAATTCATATTGAGATGAAAATTTGTTAACATAATTTTAATCAATTTCTTCTAATATTTTCTTCTTTCAATTTGACAATATAACTAATCAATCACATGGCTAAAAAGTTTTTTTTTCATTTTTATGAAACCCTTGTTTCTAACCTTAAAATATTAAGTAAATTTTGAAAAAAACTAACTATAGAACCTATTATTAATTTTAAAAAAAGGGCCCCAAATTTTAGGGACGTAAAGCCATTGCCTAAGTGGCTTTGGCCTTCAGTCGGCACTAATTTGAACCTTATGGGTTCGTAATTGTAATTCTTTTAATTATTATGTTCTAAATTAATAAGTTGTATGCATTCAATGAATTTACTAAGACAAATACATGTTAGAATAAAAGTTATTGGGTTCGATCGAACCCGCATCCCACACCCTACCTCCGCCCTCGGAGTGTGAAAAAATTTAAAAATCTATCGTATAGACTGAAGCTTTGCTAAAGTGTGAAATTGCTTTAACAAACATCTCGACGTACACATGTTTGTCCAGTCTTCACGTTAAGCACATCTTTTGAAATTAAGGAGAGAAGTCCTTAGGTGGGTTGACGAAACATTGCATTAAAGATAATCATGAATAGGTTTAGGGAAAGGGATATAATACAAGTGTAGTTAACTGTAGATTATTCTAGCTTGCTGGACTTAAGCAAGAATTTTGCTTTCTGCATTTTGGTGTAGCTAAAGTATTGTCACTCGTCACTTTTAGCTGCATAACATATTTTGCTGAGGTCCCCGCCTCCTAAATTTAGATAAATTTGTTATAAAATAATAATAAGAGTATTGTTATAAAACAATAAAAGTTGAGCGACAGAATTTTTATTGATTTGGGATGATTTACAATGGAATTGAATCCCTCTATTTATAGGGAAAAAGTGAGTTAGTCACCAAGTAACAAATTCTAAACTCTCTCTAAAATACAGACATTCACATTAAATATAATTCTAGTTATAACACTCCCCCTTGAATGTCTATTCAACAGATAATGTGCCTCATTAAAAACTTAACTAAACAAAACTCAGTGGGAAAAAATTCTAGAGAAGGAAAAAGAGTATACATATCTAACAATACGTCTTTTGGTTGTCTCGTTAAAAATATTTGCAAGAAAAACCCAGTGGAACAAAACTTTGTAAGGGAAAAAGAGTACAACACGTATTAACTTCCACTACAAGAAAATCACATATTACATGGGGATTTTTTTGGGGATTATATAAGAAAATCCGCAAGTAATTTACTTGGGGATTTTCCTTCCAAAAATATTTCGATGGAAAAATCTTCGTAGGTAATTATTACCTGCGAAATTTAAAAATCTTCGGATTTAAAATTCTTTACTTGAGAAGTTTATTACATTAAACCACAAGACAAACTTACGACTAGCAAAGCCCATTACCAGGGCATGCTCTCCAACAAACTCAGCTTATAAAGTGGAAAAATCTATAACTATTGAACGATGTGGGACAAGAATCCACTAGCCACTTCCCACTATTGCAGTACTCTCTTCTTCTTCTTTTTATTATTATTATTATTAATAATATTACTACTAAAGGTAAAAGGATTCATTAATTAAGGATTCATAAATCAATTGAAACGCTCTTTTCCAAGTAATAGCAAATTACGTAATATTACTTTGAATTTTAATATATTCTTAATTATTCTTTTCAAGCTTTTATTAAATTTTTTAATAACATATTAATCTCTTTTTTATATAAAAAATTAGTTAACATGACTTAAACACATTGGACATGATAATTAGTAAAAATTATTTTGCTAATCCTGATAAAGTATGCAGGATTAACTTATTTTAATAATGTTAGGATTTAATCAAAGTGATGATGTTAGAAAGTAGAATCATAAGATCACGCGATATTAAGTTTCAATATTGACAATCTCAAACTATATTATTTTATACATACTATAATTAAATTTTCTCTTATTAAATAGATGTGAAAAATAAAACACAATAAGATAGAAAGTTAATAAAAATTAGTTCATTTTATAAATGTAACATAATTTTCCTATGCTTGGAAATTAAACTTAAATAGTTTTCAATCATTTAGTTACATTCAATATATTTTCTGATGATATAAGCTGAATATGTCAAACATAATCGTATCTTAGCTTTATTATGTCCTTTATATCAACCATGTTAAATTTTAATTCTTAAAATAACTATTTGTGTGATAATTACTTTGTTATTGAAATTGTTGAAAAAACTAATAACCGACTATGTTATGCTTAATGACTTATAATATTCAATCCACACATATATACATCTATATAGGTTCAACATTTTTACATTTACCAATAAAACATAATAGATAAAATTAATTCCTATGGATATTTTTTACATAACAAGTTTTTGTAACTTTGAAAAACATATTATTTTTAAGTTAAAAAATAACACCTTAAAAAATTTTAAATAATATTTTTAAAAGTATTTAACGAATTTCAAACTTAAATATGTTGTTATAAATCTTTAGATAAATTCTCAAGTATTATATATCCAACTAAAATAACAACAATAAAAATTCTATCTACATCCTAAGAAATAATCCTCAATCAAAATCGGATCATGAAAATTACTCAAGGAAATTCTCAAAAAAAACAATTCCCGCCTAAAATCACACAAACAATCTCTAGTTAATTTTTTAGGAAATAAAATTTTTAGGTAAATCCCAAGCTATATTATCAAGAATAATTTCTATCAAAAAATACTACAATAAAATTCTCATGTAACTTCCCGAAATAAGTAAATCCCCCCAAAACAATTCTAACTAAATTCACATCGACATAATCTCTCTGTAGTTTCCTAGGTAAGAAAATCTCTAGGTAAATCCTCAAGAAAATATCTCTAACTAAATCTACAGCAACAACATCCCTAGTTAATTCCTTAGCTAAAAGAATCCCCAAGCAAATTCCCAAGAATATATCTCCAGCTAAAAATCGCAGCAACAATATCTTTAGGTAATTCCCCGAATAAGCAAATTCCCAAAAAAATATCCGCAACTAAATTCGCATGTAAAGTCACCTAGGGATTTTCCTGTCGATTAACATAGGATTTTTTTCCATTTTCTTTATATGTTTACTTGTGAATTTTCTTACGGAAATGTACTTGCCGATTAGCTTCCCCAGGTAATTTCCTAGGAAATATTTTGGCACATAATGGCGCCAAAGTTACCTACGGATTATCCTAGGAAATTATTTTTCGTAGATAAAATATTTTAAATTTAGGATTTTAATATTCCCCATGAAAATTCGCAGGTATTATCTGCGAATAAAATCCCCAGGTAAAATTCCCATGTAATTAGCATTTTTCTTGTAGTGTCTCCCTGAAGAGAGCATCAATTCACATCCTTGAGCCTCCACATCCCAATCGTGTACACTAGCTTCTTCTAGGTTGACATCGATAGAGATTTGGTGAACGAATCAGCCATATTATCACTTGAATGAATATGTTGCACCTTGAAATTATCATTCTTGTATTGATGTAATGTCTTCATATAATATCGTGGAATAGTCTTTTCAATATCTCCATAGAGGTATTCTCCCTATCACATTATCATGCTTATAGTTATAGCAAGATACACATGTGCACAAATCGCACTTAGGATGTGATACTTCAGGACCAAGAATTATAAATGCTTTAAGTGATTTAAATCCTTCAGGGATTGTCATATAAGTTAAGTCATATAAGCCATGTGAATGGAATTTAGATTTATATCAAGTTTTCATGTCATGCCAGACATATAAAATACATAAAAGTGATTGCACACACCATTGACTTTATACTTTCGAGTGTTTGAACTATGTGTCCAAAACTACTTGTCTTTCATATGAAACCAATTCTACTTGAATTTTTTTCCCAGACTTAAGATCGTTATATATTTAGCGTTATCATAGATGTAATCGACGAACACATTATATCGGTTCCAACCACTTTTTTTTTCTTAAAGACATAATATAGAGATTCTTCATTCATATTTTCAGGTACCTGAACCTCTCCTGAGATTTTATAAAGTGTTATGTCATGTGATATTCTAGATCACTTGCCTCCTTATTATGATCATTTGGATCAGTTACTCATCTTCTTTATCAATAATTTTATATGAAACCGATTTGTCTATACGCCTTAAGCATACCATAGAATTTGTCCTTCTAGGACTTATTCTAATAGGAGTATTTGCAGTGAGAATATAATTACTTTCTTTGGGTTAACAAACGTGTCTGTCATGCTTTGCAATATAGTGCAGATGAGTTATCTTTTTATGAACTTCAAATTCATATTATCTCATTGGAGGATCTAGATATACATATGATAATTCATTCCACATAACTTTTCTCAATTGTTTATCCCCTCTCTCCCTCGTGTTAGAAAAACTAACTTGCTTCCTCAACTTTGGAAATCTACATTTGTGCGTTATTGTGTTAATCAAAATATACATTGCATATCAATAATAATAAGACGGAATTCTTTGATTCCTGACCCTTAACCACTTATGAGGGGAGAATGTAATATACTTTCATATATAACGTCTATCAAACTGATATAGATAACTTTGTTCTCATAAGCAATAGTTTAGCTATTAAGTGGAGGCACCCAATAAATAATTTTCTTAAACCAATTTTGATGTAAACAATCTTATCAAGATAAACTTTCTTGAATAGAAAATCTAAAAATTATGCTATAGATTAAATTATTGAGTAAGTTACCTCGCAAATACCAGGTTGCAGGTTAATAATAATCGCATATTAACCATCTCATAGATGCATCTTATGTGGTATACATGGCAGGTGAATGACCTCATATTCACTTTTGATGTTTCCAACATTCATGGGATTCAATCACATTTATATTTGGTCTATTAATTAATGAGAACAAAACACAAGAGAATTCGTAAAAAACTTTCTAGTTCTTTAATATTTACCCATGTGAATTCTCTGTTATTTTTTCACATCATACTTAAGTTAACATTGTTAAACCAATTATGCCAACTGAATAAATTATCAATATTGATAAACTTCGGGTTTACACCATGACGTGTGCAATTATCAATAAACTCAAAGTTTATTATGATATGAGTTTTTATATCAATAAAATTTTACTTTATTATGTCATTCTTTTATTTGTGTAGTGCAAACTGGAGAATAAAGTGAGTAACTTTTCACATATATATTATAGCCACTACAAGTTGTAATAATAAAATATATTAAATTTTTTCTTTATTTATAGTCTTAATATAACCAACCGCTTTCGCGAATACTTTATAAACTCAGTAATTTTTTTCTGAGACTTACTACAACACGATGCCTTATTTATAACAATTTTATTCCTCCAAAATAGTAATAATTGGCTCTTCTAGAGCTATCAATTAATTTTGTACTATCACATATTCATCAACAGTCATATGATGAATATCTCTTTCAAGGAGAAAGTTATATCACTCTGGTCATGGTCGAAATCATTATAGGTAAGATATGTTACTTCCATTACTTTTCCCCTATAATAATCACACTGCCATAATATTTTGGAATTGTCACAACCCAAAATTCTACTAGTCGTGATGGCACCTAACCCGCTAGGTAAGCTAATTTACAACAATCCAATTCAATGAGATTTACTAAGAAAAGAAAATGATGAAATAACTTAACTTTTATACACTTCCCAAGGACTGGTAGTACAAATCATGAATATCTAAGACTTAGAGTTTACAAAGCTAATATGATACAAATACATTATTTGTTCGAAATATACATAAATAGATTTTTATAAGTCTAAGGCTATCATGAACAAGAGGCAGCTACAACCGGAACGCAAGTACATCTTTAATGCCAACTTCCGGCATACACAGCGACATCAGCTCCAAAATCCGCACACAAAGTGTAGAAGTGTAGTATGAGTACAACCGACCTCATGTACTCAATAAGTAACAAACCTAACCTTAGGTTGAAAGCAATGACGAGCTTGGAAAATGGTAAGAATCCAACACCAACAACCAAGAATAACTCGTAACAATATAAGCAAATCAGTACAAGTAATAACCCAAGATATGATGCTCAACTCATTCACAGTCACGAAAATAGGCATGCTTTTTAGGTATAACAATAAAAACCTAAATCTTTCACCGAAATCACCAAAATATGATTAAGTTTGTAAAACTGTGATTTTTTCCAAAACATTCAACTAGTAAATGTTTCATTATCAGATAGAATGAGGAAAGTACATCTCTATGCCTACATGTCAATGTGTATGAGAAGTCTTGAATGACGTAATACTGTACATAATGAGGAAAATGCATCTTTATGCTTGCATATTAGGTGTGCATGTCAAATGCAATGCACCACAGTGATAAAACCATATGCATACTCTCAGAGTATCAATTCACTCAGTCATCCCAGTCACTCAGTCCTCAGATTCACTCAGTCCTCACAGTCACTCAGTCAAAAGCCCAAAGTTAACCAAAAAGTTAAACCCAGGCCCGCACCTCGGAACCCGATGAAAATCATAAAATCCTACAACCCATTTAATTACGAGTCAAACCATACTATTTTCAATCAAATCTGACCCCATATCTACGTTCAAAACTCAAAAATTCACTTTATGAAATTTTAGACAAAACCCCCCCAAATTTCACTTTGAAATCATCAATCAAATGTCAAAAATAAAGATGGATTTATGAAATATAACCAAAATCGAGTATAGAACACTTGCCTCAATCCGTTTGGTGAAAATCTCCTAAACAATCTCCCAAATTCGAGCTCCCCAACTCAAAATATGACCAAATGAACAAATCCTCGATATTATATGCTTTTTGCCAGCTGTTCTGCCTATTTTCTTGTGACAAATGATCCTGAAACTCACTTTTGATACCTCCAATATATTCCTTGTGAAATATCAGTCAAGTTAGACTTTTGAATCACTCTATTTGACTTTATAATGAAAGAGATATGTTGGTTCAACATTTGAAAATAATGTAGATTTTTAAATACGAATTCAGCGGCAATTTCGTAATTAATCTGAAAAAAAATTAGCAACCCAATTCTTAGTAAAATGACTATGAATTCCTCATGCGATATCGAAACTTTATGTTTCCAGTTGCTATGGTTCCAAAATTACGATACGAATCTAACGATTCAAACAAAACAAAAATTGGAGCTCATTTGCTTAATGGAGTACCATTTATGCTTGAAGAAACTACGTCGAAACATCAGAAACGTGCGCAACACAATCCAAACCAATTCGAAACTCACTTGAGCCCCTCGGAACCCCGTCTGAACATACCAACAAGTCTCGTATCATAACACGGACTTACTAGAGGCCTCAAATCACGCATAACAACATCAAAACCACGCATTGTACCTTGAATCGAACTTAATGAACTTTGAATCTTTCAACTTTCAAAACTCGCGTTGAACCTTATCAAATCAACTCGAAATGAACTCTAATATTGCACACACCCAAATGACATAACGAAGCTACTCCAATTTCCGGAACCATAATCTGAACCCGATTTCATCAAAGTCAACTCCCGGTCAAACTTATGAACTTTCTAAACCTTCAAATTTCTAACTTTCGCCAATTTGTGTCGAAACCTTCTAGAAATATCTAAATGCAAATCCGGGCATATGTCCTAGTCCAAAATCACCATATGGACCTAACGAAACCATCAAAACTCCGATCTGGGGTTAAACACTCAAAAGTCAAACTTGATCAACTCTTCCAACTTAAAGCTTCAAACATGAAATTCATTCTTCCAAACTAATTTTGAAACACCTGAAAACCAAAACCGACGATTCACATAAGTCATAATATATCATTGAAGCTACTCAAGACTTCAAACCACCAAGCAAATTGCAACTCAAAACGGCCGGTCGGGTCGTTAATAGCATAATCACAATAGGTACATGATCAATGATCATTCATGCCATAATAATGAAATTATTTTCTTATTTCATCTCAAACCTCCTTCTAGAGGTGAGTGCGGTATATTCACTGCCACTAGCATGTTCATCTTCTTCCAAGAATGAATATGTATTCATAAATCACATGTTATCACATTCACATCACAAATGGACCATAATCATCTATATGTGCTTTACAAAATCTCATGTCAAATCGATGACAAATATTACTTTCATAGAGTAAAGGATTATTTTGAGAATCCTTACTGTCCTCATTACTACAATGATGACGACTATAATTTTGTCTATTGCCACATCCATATCCATTTATACCTTCATGGTAATAATTTTGTCTTCTTTTAGACTAATCACATGTTGCTACCATATTCTCTTAATGGAACGAGAATGAAGCAAATTCAATGGGACGGATTTCACTTCTTGTGCTCATAATCATACATGAATTTGATCATGGCAAGACATAGAAATTTTACCACTTCAGGTGGTTATAATTTCTTATAAACTCTATTAGAGTTATAATCAAAATTTATTGTCTTTGCTTGTATTTAAAATCAAATTATAAAATTTCAAGAATTTAAAAGAGAAAAATAAGGTAAAAGTACTTATCTTCAATCCAGAATTTATTCCGGAAGGAAGTTCATCGAACAATTGACAATATGCTTAATATTATATACAAGTTGAGCACCATGGACGTATCCCAAATCCTAGTGACCAAAGTAGATGCCTTGTGATGACCCAAGGGGTCATATTGTGCGTTAGAACTCTATTTTGTGCTCTTTATCCTTAAAAATCTCCTTTTCACCCTCTTCGATATGCGTGCGCAGTCCAGGTGTGCTTCCGGAAAGCTTTTATGTGGAAAAAATTGATGAAATAACAATTTTTGGCCTTTAAAAGTGATTTTAGTTGACTTGGGTCAATGATTTGAGTAAACGGACCCGGACCCATGTTTTCACGGTCCTTGTGGGTCTCTAGTAAAATATGGGACCTGGGCGTATGCCCGGAATCAAATTCTGAGATCCCTAGCTCGAGAAATGAATTTTTACTAAAATTGAAAGACTGAAAATTTATGATTTTAAAGAAATTGCTTAATGTTTGATCTTGTTGGTATCGGGCCCGCATTTTGATTCAGGAGCCCGGTACAGGTTCTTTATGATATTTTTACCTTATATGTGAAATTTGGTGAGAAACGGAACTGATTTGACGTAATTCAGACCTTCGGTTGAGAAAATAGGATTTTTAAAGTGTTCTTGAGAATGTCATATGTTTTGGTGCTAAATTCATAGTTTTAGGTGTTATTTTGGTGATTTGATTACACGAGCAAGTTCGTATGATATTTTTAGACTTGTGTGTGTGTGTTTGGTGTGGAGCCCCGAGGGCTCGGGTGAGTTTCGCATAGGCCACGGGATGATTTACACTTAGAAAATCTGGTGTGGTTGTTGTTTCTAGTGTGCTGGTATTTTGTTCTTCGCGATTGCGAAGAAACTCTCGCGATCGCGAAGGGTAAACTAGGATGGGGAGGAGTTTCTTCAACGCGAACACGACCAGCTCAACGCGAACGCGAAGTGTTAGGGACCTGGGGGTGGGGTCAGTTGTACCTTCCACGCGAACACCAGCAATGGTTCGCGAACGCGAGGCCGGGGGGCATAACCTTCGCAAACACAAGGAGGTATTCACGAACGCGAAGGCCTTTCTGGCCACTATGCATTGCCACCGCAACAGGTTTCTCGCGAACGCGATGAAGACTTGTCCAGTGATTTTCAAAACAGAACAAAAACAGGACTTCGTCCCAAATTTCATTTTTCATCACTAGAACTCGACCTAGGGCGATTTTTGAATAGGGAATTCAATACCAATTCATAGGTTTGCACTTCTTAATTTGTTTTCTTCAATTTCCATTATCATTCATTGAAATCCTAGTCCTAAATTTTTATCTTTAATGGTATAAATTAGGGATTTGGGAGAATTGGGAATTTTGCAAATTTGGGGATTTAAACCTCGATTTGAGGTCGGATTCTGGAACTAATTACATATTCGGGCTCGGGGGTGAATGGGTAAACGAATTTTGGTCCGAACCTTGAGTTTTGAGCAAGCGGGTCCGTGGTCGATTTTTGACTTTTTGGGGGAAAATTTGGGAAAACTATAATTGTGTATTGAGATTGATTTTTCTTTAGAAAAAATTGATATTATTAAGCTAATGTGGATTGGAGGTGGAATCTAGAGGAAAAGCGGTGGTTGAGTTTTGATTTGGCATTTGGAGCAAGGTAAGTGTCGTGTCTAACTTTGGCTTGAGGGATTAGGTATTATTTTCTTATTTGCTACGTGTTTTGGTTGTTGAGTACAATGTATAGGGGAGGTGACGAGAACCTATGTGTTGTTGTCGAGTCATAGCATGCGAGTGAGTCCTATTCTTGCAATTGTTGTAGTCTTTAATCATATTGTTCATGCTTAGCATGGCCATTTGTGAAGTTGGGCAACTTATATCCGATTTCATTGAGATTTGGTAATTGTTGAATACTGGCTCAAGGTTGAGATTGATATTGTGGTATTAAGTATTGATGAAATACTAATTTTTCCTTGATATTTCTATCTACCGTTATTATTGGTCTTTGATTGGTGAGGAAGAGTGTAAAGCACGAAAGGTGATGCCGTGCCATTGCATTATTTCATATGGTGAGGAAGAGTGTAAAGAACGAAGGGTGATCCCGTGCCATTTCATTATTTCATATAGTGAGAAAGAGTGTAAAGCATGAAGGGTGATTCCCTGCCATTTTATTATTTCATATGGTGAGGTTGAGAGTAAAATGCGAAGGGTGATGCAATGCAGTTTCTTTTACTATTCCTACTTGTTTTATCTGTTTAAGGCATTTTGATTTGTCTGGTTATATCATTGTTTCTGATTTCTTACAATGTGAACCCCTCGGCATGTCCCCTCCCAATACTTCCTGTCTTATTCTCTCCTATTGTTGTTATTGCTACATATATGATTATACTGTTCGGGTTATTTGTGGGTGTCTTGTCCTAGCCTCGTCACTACTTCATCGAGGTTAGGCTCGACACTTACCAGTACATGGGGCCAGTTGTACTGATGTTGCACTCTGCACTTTCTGTGCAGATCTAGGTGTCGGTCTGAGCTGATTCTGAGATCTGTTGTTGACCTCTTTACTCAGGAGACCCAAGGTAGATCTGCCGACATCCGTAGTCCCTGGAGTCCACTTAATCTGTTCATTTTACTGTTTTTCTTTGACTCATAGACAATTGTATTTCTCCTTCAGCCAAATTACTTGTAGATAAATCATAGTAGTCCGTGAGTTGTGACTTCAGATCATGGGTATACATATATATATATATATATATATATATATATATAATAAATACACTACATTTTGTTATAGATTTCCTCTTTCTTATTAATTTGATAGGTTTTTATTGTTGTTAATCGTCGAAGTTTTAAGATTATTGTGTTTTGAATTTCTAATGTTGGCTTGCCTAGCTAGTGAAACTTTAGGCGCCATCACGGTCCCGACGGTGGGAATTCGGGTTGTCACAAGTTGGTATCAGAGAACTAGGTTGCTTAGGTCTCACAATTCACGGACAAGCTTAGTAGAGTCTGGGGGATCGGTACAGAGACGTCTGTACTTATCTCCTAGAGGCTATGAATTTTAGGAACAAATTTCACTTTTATTCAACTCTGTCGTGCAATTTTGTTATCTCAATACTGATTGAACTCTCCTATTCTTATTCTCTCGCAGATGGCGAGAACGCGCACTGCTTCCTCCGCTGATCAGCAGTTAGAGCCTCCAGCAGCAGCTCCTACGAGGGGCAAAGGTCGAGGCTGAGGCCGAGCCAGGGGTATGGCTCAGCCGAGAGCCCGAGCAGCAGCCTCAGGTAGAGTTCGATGAGGAGGTTCCAACTTAGACTATTCCTGCCGGACCAGCTCAGGTCCTGGAGGAGTTTACTTCCACCCCAGTGCTCCAAGATGCCTTGGTCCGATTAGTGGGCCTTATGGAGAGTGTGGCCCAGACTGGCGCATTTCCTGTTGGCCCAAGAAATAGAATGGTTTTGAAGATTGACAAAGTAACTCAAAGATGAACCAGGTCCATCACTGGAAACATAGACACATGCAGAGTTAAGGCACGTGAGGTGCACATGCAGGAGATAAATGAAATATGAGAAATAAGATATACCTCCTGCTTGAAAAGATTGCAAAAAAATAAGGAGAATGGCTCCTTATTCAGCAAGAACAGAATCAAAGATAAGGAAGGATTTGAGAAGTTGAGATTAACTAGAACTCCTCCACCAATGAAGAGTAGCATTAGAACTCTAGTAAATCTCTCATCTACTAATCCTATATATTGCATATGTTCTTATTGTACAGGTACGCACAAAAGCAGAAGTTAAGCAAGAATTAAGAGCAAATTAGCAAGGCAATTTTGGAAGCAGTTCGTGTGAGATTTAAGTGTGCGACCCTGAAGCTACTTGAACCAGATAGAAGAACCAGTTCCAACCGTTGTCTTTTAGTCTAGTTACTTGTAGTAGGTGTTTTCATATTGTACCTTTCAGCTTTATCTAGAGGCAATTGTAATAGGTACTCAGAGTTTTCAAGCTACAGTTAACTTGAAGTTGTCGCAACAGTTATAGGTTGTGTGCTACAACGGGATTAGAGTTAATCCTAGGTTTACAAAAGAGTTTTTGTAAATACTTTTTGGCTCACTGATTTAGTAAAGAGTTTGAGAAAATCCTACTGGGAAGTAGGTCGTGGTTTTTTACCTTTTGAGATAGGTTTTTTCCACGTAAAAATCTCTATGTTCTTTATTTTCTGTATTTATTATTCCGCAAACAGTAGAGGTTGGAACACATAGAAAAACATGGTCCTTCTATAACTAGTGCACGCGAAAATCGGACACCACACAAATCACCCCCCTCTTGTGTGGTATTAACGTTTAGAACATCAATTGGTATCAGAGCGGGTTATCCTTGAAGAGGCTAACACCTTAGGAAAAGATCAAGATGAGTGCACCACCTAGGAACTGGTAAGGACAATCAACCGCTAGGCCTCGACTCTTCAATGGCCAGTACTACTCCTGGTGGAAGAACATGATGAGAGATCATATAATTGGTGAAGACTATGAGCTGTGGGACATAGTTACTGATGATCCTTTGGCCACCATGAAGAAGAGTGCTGAAGGAGTAGACGTGCCAAAGACAAGAGCTGACTGCACTGCTGAGGATTTGAGAAAGTGGGAGAAAAATGCTAAGGCCAATAAGTGGCTTGTGTGTGGACTTGGTCCAGATGAGTACAACAAAATTCGAAGTTGTACTACTGCCAAGGAAATTTGGGACACTTTGCAAGTGGATCATGAAGGAACTGCTCAAGTGAAGAGATCCAAAGGTACTCTAATATATTCTCAATATGAGAATTTCTCTATGAAGGAAGGAGAGACCATTCAAGAGATGTACACTAGGTTCACTACATTGACTGATGAACTGAAAACTCTTGGAAGAACTCTTCTTGAGGAAGACAAGGTTGAGAAGGTTTTGACAAGGGTTCTGCCAGTCTCTTGGGAGAGCAAGATCACTCCAATTCAAGAATCCAAGAACATTGCAACTCTCAAACTAGATGAGCTAATTGGAAATCTTACTGCCTATGAACTTAGAAGGTAGACAATGAAGATGGATGCTCCCAAGAATGAAAGGAGCCTGGCACTAAGAATCACTAAAGGAGTAGATCTGGAAGAAGATTAAATGGCAATGATCACCAAGGATTTCAATAAATATCTTATGAGAGGAAAGGGCTCCTCAAGAGGTAGAAACTACAACAAGGCAAGGGTACCAGAAAAAAGACTAATGAGGGCTGCTACAAATGTGGGAAGACTGATCATCACATCAAGAACTGCCCTCAGTGGGAAGTTGAATGGAAAAAGTAAAGGACTGAATGAAGGAACAGGTTCATTCCAAGAAGAACAAAGTATCAACAAAGGCTATGGTCGCTGCTTGGGGAGAAAGTTTAGATGAGGAGTCAGATGATGAATATGGAGATGAACAAGCACTTATGGCAATTGGTGATTTAGATGAGGAATCTCATGAGGAATCTGAGGTAAGTATATTTCATCTCAAAGACAAGTTTAAGTTCTTGTCCAAAGAAAAACTCTCTGAATTACTGCTAGACTTTATTGATGAATCTGAGGTAATTAATAAGAAAAAGGAACAGCTGTCTAAGGAGTGTGTAATTTTAAAAGCAAAGTGCAAAAACTTGGAACTCAGAGTAAGTGAGACTGTGAGTGAAAACACTGCTTTGAAGAACCAGATTCATCCACTTGGGACAAATATCCTAGAGTTAAAATCTGAAAATCTAAAACTGAAACTAGGAACCAGTAAGAAGATAGCTGACAATTCTCAACTCACCTTAGAAGAAAATGTAGGTAAACTAAAAGATGAGCTGTATAGGAAGGATGAACAGATAAGAGATTTGAAGGAGGAACTTGGTAAGGTCAAGTTTGAACTAGACAGAACTTGTAAATGGAACAGATCCCCCGATGCTTTGACATGGCTACAGGAACATCATAGTAGCAATAGTAGAGGAATTGGCTTTAGGAATCAGCTGCCTAAATGGGATCCTAAAAGCAAGTACCTCACCCTTCCTGAGAATAAAATCTGTACCCACTGTGGTAAGACTGGTCACTACAAAGTGAATGCAATGCAAAAGAGCAGGTCAGTCAAAAGAATAAAATTTTTGTTCGAGGGAAGAATTGGTTACCAAATTGGGCTAAAAGAAATTTTATTCATCTTTTTTCTTATAGAAAGGGACCCAAACTAGTTTGGGTTCCTAAGAATAACCCCTAATTTCCTTTGTAGGTTCAAGTGAAAGGAAGTAGCCAAATATGGTACATGGATAGTAGCTGCTCAAAACACATGACTAGCAATAAGGACCAATTCCTTTCACTTGAGGACCTCAAAAGAGGAAATGTCTCCTTTGGAAATGGAAAGAAATGTTAAATCATTGGGGTTGGTAAGGTAGGTAAGGATGACACACTTTCCATTGAGAATGTCTACCTGATAGATGGCTTGAAATATAGCCTAATCAGTGTGTCACAACTGTGTGACAGAGGTAACTTGGTAAAATTCACCTCTACAAAATGTTTTGTAATAAATCTTATCACTAACAAGATTGTTTTGCAGGGAAAAAGAGTGAACAATATATGCATCATAGATCTATCCACACTTTGATAAAATGAATTAACATGCTTAAGTGTGATGGACAGTGATCCCTTCCTTTGGCATAAGAGACTTAGACATGCAAGTCTGAGTCAACTCAACAAACTAGTCTCCAAGGACTTAGTGATAGGTCTGCCTAACATTAAGTTCAAGGAAGACAAAGTTTGTGAGACTTGTGCAAGAGGGAAGCAGGTAATATCCTCCTTCAAAGGCAAGAAAGTAGTAAGTACCACCAGAGCGATGGAACTGGTCAATGGATCTTTGTGGTCCTATGAGAACCTTAAGCAAAGGTGGTAAGAGATATGTGATGGTGCTTGTTGATGACTATTCTAGAGTTACCTGGACATTGTTTCTAAGATCTAAATATGAGGCATTCGACATGTTTACTTATTTTGTTAGAAAAATTCAAAAACAATTAGGAAATCAACTTGCATCAATTAGGTCTGATCATGGCACTGAATTTGAAAATGCTAAATTTGCTGATTTTTGTGATGAGCATAGCATATATCACAACTTTTCTACCCCTAGAACTCCACAACAAAATGGAGTGGTTGAAAGAAGGAATAGGACACTTGAAGATATGGCTAGGACTATGCTTTTTTCTAGTAAACTACCCCATAGCTTCTGGGCAGAAGCTATAAATACTGCATGCTATATCATAAATAGGTGCATGACTAGACCACTTGTAGAGAAGACTCCCTATGAGTTACTTAAAGAGATAAAGCCAAATATATCCCACCTTAGGGCTTTTGGGTGTAAGTGCTTTGTTCACAACAATGGTAAAGACTCCCTAGATAAGTTTGATCCCAGAAGTGATGAAGGAGTATTCTTGGGATATTCTTCACATATTAGGGCTTATAAAGTCTATAACAAAAGAAATATGTGTGTTGAGGAAACTGCGCATGTATTTTTTGATGAAACTAACATTTTTTCTAAGAGACAGGAACAAGAGGATGCAGAAATTGGGCTGGTCAGAAACTCAGTCCAAACTGGAGCAACACTGGAGGAACGAACAGGTGATGGAACAGGTTCACCCCACCCTGGCAACATTATAGGGGGAATTTAGCAACAAACCAATTTCCAAAACTCATTGGAACATGTACCTGATCCTGTTCCATAGCAACAAGGCATTGAAGGAACGTCAAGAAGTAATCAGTTGGTTGTGAAACCATACATATATCAAAGTTCTCACCCTGTTGAGAACATTATCACTGATCCAACCTCTGGAATCAAAACCATATCCTCTCTGAAGAATCTTTGTGCTTTTTATGCTTTCCTATCTCTTATTGAACCTAAAAATGTTGCTGAGGCTTTACAGGATGCAGACTGGGTAAATGCAATGCAAGATGAACTCAACCAATTTGAAAGAAGTCAAGTTTGGCATCTGGTACCAAGACCCTTGGATAGATCAGTAATTGGCACAAAATGGGTCTTCAGAAACAAACTTGATGAAGATGGAACAGTTACAAGAAACAAGGCAAGATTGGTGGTTCAAGGATACAGTCAGGAGGAAGGCATAGACTATGATGAGACTTTTGCTCCAGTGGCAAGATTGGAAGCAATAAGACTCGTCATAGCCTTTTCTGCTTACATGGAATTCACTCTTCAGCAGATGGATGTCAAAAGTGCCTTCCTAAATGGCTATCTCAAATAAGAAGTGTTTGTCAAACAACCTCCAGGGTTTGAGAACAAGGAGAATCCAGATCATGTGTACAAACTTGACAAAGCACTATATGGACTCAAGCAAGCTCCCAGAGCGTGGTATGAAAGGTTATCAAAATTTCTGCTTGAGCATGACTACAAGAGAGGTAAAATTGATAGTACTCTATTATTGAAGGAAAAAGGTAAAGATCTCTTGGTAGTTCAGATATATGTAGATGACATAATCTTTGGACCAAATACTGATAAGCTAAGTAAAGAATGTGCTAAATTAATGGGGAGTGAATTTGAAATGAGTATGATGGGTGAGCTAAATTTCTTTTTAGGATTAAAAATTAAATAAAATTCAAATGGAACTATAATCCATCAGCAAAAGTATGTTAAAGAGTTGCTTAAGAGGTTTAAAATGGAAGACTCTAAATAAATTGATACTCCAAAGGAACAACCACAAAATTGGATATAGATGAACCTGGTTCATCTGTTGATCAAAAGTTGCATAGGGGAATGATTGGTTCATTGTTGTATCTTACTGCCAGTAGACCTGATATTATTTTCAGCGTAGGACTTTGTGCAAGATTTCAGGCTAATCCAAAGGAATCCCACTTAACTGTTGTGAAGAGAATCTTGAGATACCTAAAAGGCACCACCGATCTCTGTCTTTGGTATCCAAAATGTAGTAACTTCAATCTTGTGGGATATGCTGATGCTGACTATGCAGGTTTTCTAGTGGATAAAAAGAGCACCTCAGGTATGGCACATTTTCTGGGCTCATGTCTCGTGTCTTGGGCCACTAAAAAGCAAAATTATGTGGCTCTATCTACTGTTGAGGCTGAGTATGTGGCTGCATCCTCATGTTGGGCTCAACTATTGTGGATTAAACAATAATTGATAGATTTTGGAATCAATCTTGGATGCATGCCTATCTTTTGTTTTAACGCCAGTGCTATAAGTATGACAAAGAACCCCATTCATCTTAAAAGGACAAAGCATATAGATGTTAGACATCATTTTTTAAGGACAATTATGAGAAGGGAATCTATTGAATTTTGTGCTACTGATAAACAGATTGCTGACATCTTTACAAAAGCACTAAGTAGAGAGCATTTTGGAAGGAACAGGTTAGAGTTAGGGATGATTAAGATCACCTAATTGAGCCAGTTCAGAATGTACATGAAAAAATATATATTTTTTGGCTAGAATTCTGAAATTTGTGTAAATAATCAGATTAATTGTTACTCAGTCTCATGCTGTAAATAGCATACTCTTTTGCCATGTTTTGAGATGACTCACTGGTTACTAATGTTGTTTTCTCTATTGTTGAAAATTGAGGCTTGATCAAGAGGATTCTGACATGATGAACCTGGTTCATCTGAAAGGCGAGGTATGTGTTCTCCACTATACACACTTTGAAATATTAATAATTAATCATGAGCAGAACTCTACCTAATCAAGATCTTTTCAAAATCTATCCTTATCCCATTTTTGAACCAGTTCCGTCTACCCTAAGATTCCAATAAAATTAAACCGGCCAGAACCTAGGGAAGCAGTAACCGTCAACTCTAACTGATCAGTTACAAAGGTGATAAGACCTCTATTTGACCCAAAAAGCTGCCGTTATATATTAATTGCTCATTTCTTTTAAAAACCCCCATCATCACCTCTGAAATCACTCACCAACTCTACAACCGTCGAAACCCTTTCATCTTCCTTTACCTTCATTCTCAATCAAAATTTTCTTCTTCCATCTTCAATAAAAAATGTCTAACCCTTCGGAAAACCCTGGTACTCCACCACCTGCTAATCCATATTCAATTTCCATAACACCTCCACCACCAAGTCTCATCCCGTCTCAACTCAGTCCTACCATTCCTCAACCTAGCCCTAGTCCAAAACCCAGAAAAAGAAGGGTTAAAATGCTTGCCAGAAAATAGTGGCTACAGGTTCTCTCGCCAGAAAATTGAATGACAAAATCCAGTCAGGCTCAAGAATCACATAATTCAAGTGACTCATTTAAATCAGCTACCGAGGAAGCAGCAGGATCATCTGATTCTGAATGAGTATCATTTGTACCAAAGATTACTTCTGAGACTGTGTCTGAAATAATGGAGAACTTAGAAAACAGGTTTGTTTTGGTTGGGTCTGTGATAGATGTGGAGTTGCCAGAAATAAGACGAAGAGGTGGTAAAAATAAAATTGAGAAATAAAAAGAGAAAGAGAGAGGTCGGAGTGAAGCGAGGGGAACAAGGAAAGAAACTACTAGTTTGTCTATCTGTGGTACTGAAACAGTAGTAATAGAAGAGGGAGCCAAGAAGTCAGGGGGAAATGAATCAGGAGAAGAGGCTGAGGGGTTGGTAAATCTAGGGAAGTCTACAGATGAACCTGGTTCATCTATTGAGGAAACCTTAGCAGATCTTCTGAAGAAGTTAGGTGACAGTTATAAGCCAAAGAAGAAAAAAACTCCCAAGGCTCAAAATTCTGGAACAACTGGAGCAAGTAAGAATAGGAAGACCACTCCATCTGTTGATTATGAAATTCCTCTTCCAAGAGGAAGAACCACAAGAAGCACACTAAGGTAGAGTGTGGAGGAGTTATAGTAATCCTTGGAAGAGAGTGAAAGAAAAAGAGCTGCAAAGGGAAAGGAGAAAGTTGTTGATCCTGTAGAGGATGTTGAGATTGATGAGATGGACTTGGTCCATCAAGGTGAACAAATGGCAGAGGTTGAGATTCAGACTCCAAAACCAAATAAATCCAAGACTTCCTCCAAGAAGTCTGCACCTGTGTTTGTTGAACCCTCAACTGTAGCCAAGAGAACCAAGTCTACAGTAAAACCTAAGAAAGTGCAAACTGTTGAAGATGATGACTAGAGTGATGATGATGGAGCTGATTCGGATGGAGAGAAGGATAATTTGACGAAGTTTGGGAAGCGCACCATTCTGAAGGGGAGGTTGTTGAAATATTTGGAAGAATCAGGCATGGTCTTATTGTTGGATAAGATGGAGGTGTAGGGCTGGAAGGACATGGTCCTTCAGTTGGATGGGTGATTGGCCAGAAATGAGATAGTCGAATTCATGGAAAATGTTGTTATCAAGCATGACCGAGTCACTATCCAAGTGAAGGGGATAACAATTTCTTTTGATGCCAAAGAATTAGGAGAGATCCTTGGCATTCCATCTGAAGGCTATGATGACTATACTAGGAAAAAATGGCCAAGTTTAGATGATCATCCAACTGCTCTGCAAATCACAAGAAAATTTTGCGACAATGAAGAGGAGGTTGAACCTAAGGTAGTCTACAAGAGTGAGATTAAGCCCCCACACAAAATGGTATTTTAGTTTATCAACAAGTGTGTACTGCCAATACAGGAGAGGAGGCACATTTCTAACTATATGGATTTAGTTCTAATGGAGTGCCTGGACAGTGGGAGGCAGATAAATTGGCCATACTTCATCATTCAGCTGCTGGACAGAGTGGTAAACGATTCCAAAGCCCATGCCATTCCATATGGCTTCATTCTTACCTCTGTACTTGTTCACTACAAGGTGCCTCTGAAAAGGGCAGAGATGGCCTCAATCAAGGATCACTTTGGCATAAATACTCTTCTGGCTTGTGATTATGAGGTAAATGTCATTTCCATTAAACCTGGTTCATCTAGGAATACACCTGTGAACAGCAAAGTCAGAGAACTTGTGCAGGAAAGTAGGGAGAAGGATGCAAAAATACTTCGGCTGAAGAACCATCTAGCAGAGGTTGAATCTGAGAGGGAACAATGCTTTCTGTCAATGAATTATGTTGTTTTTGCTCTTAATCTGGTTTCTTTTTCTTTGATAGATTGATTAATCCATGATTGCAGTTGCCCCAGTGGCCATGAGTAATTCTTAAATATCTGGGACTTTTCAAAAATTTGCACGTGAGGTGCACATGCAGGAGATAAACGAAATCTTGGAAATAAGAGATATCTCCTGATAAAAAAGATTGCAAAATAATAAGGAGAAGGACTCCTTATTCAGTAAGAACAGTAATCAAAGATAAGGAAGGATTTGAGAAGTTGAGATTAACTAGAACTCTTCCACCAAAGAAGAGTAGCATTAGAACTCTAGTAAATCTATCGTTTACTAATCTTATATATTGCAGATCATTCTTATTATACAGGTATGCACAAAAGCAGAAGTTAAGCAAGAATTGAGAGCAAAATTAGCAAGGCAATTTTGCAAGAAGTTCGTGTGGGATTTAAGTGTGCGACTGTGAAGCTACTTGAACCAGATAGAAGAACCAGTTCCAACTTTTGTCTTTTAGTCTAGTTACTTGTAGTAGGTGTTTTCATATTATACCTTTCAGCTTTATCTAGAGGCAATTGTAATAGGTACGCAGAGTTTTCAAGTTAGAGTTAACTTGAAGTTGTCGCAATAGTTAGAGGTTGTGTGCTACAACGGGATTAGAGTTAATCCTAGGTTTACAAAAGTGTTTTTGTAAATGTTGTTTGGCTCACTGATTTAGTAAAGAGTTTGGGAAAATCCTACTGGGAAGTAGGTCATGGTTTTTCACTTTTTCAGCCAGGTGTTTTCCACGTAAAAATCTCTGTGTTCTTTATTTTCTGTATTTATTATTCCGCAAACAGTAGATGTTGGAACACATACAAGAACCTGGTACTTCTATAACTAGTGCACGTGAAAATCGGACACCACACAAATCACCCCCCTCTTGTGTGGTATTGACTTTTAGAACATCATTTCCTATGGCACCAGCCATATCTCAGGATGGAGGAGGAGCCCAGACTCCTGCTACTCACACTCCGGAGCAGATAGCTCCCCAGTTTCAGACTCTAGCAGCCTACCCAGTAGGAGTAGTTCAGCCGGTTGTTGTGGCATAGACCGTTGATGGGCCAGCTATGTCCTCTGAGGCTTTGTGGAGGTTGGATAGGTTTACCAAGCTCTTTCTAGTTCGTTTCAGTGGTGCTACTTCAGAAGATCCCCATGAGTATCTTGATAGCTGTCACGAGGTTCTTCAGAACATGGGTATATTGGAGACCAATGGGGTCGACTTTGCTGCTTTACAAATAACTGATTCCGCCAAGAAATGGTGGAGGGATTATTTATTGACTAGACCAGCTGGGTCGCCTTCTCTTACTTGGGACCAATTCTCACATCTATTCTTAGAGAAGTTTCTGCCTATCACCTTGAGAGACGAGCGCCGCCATCAGTCTGAGCGTCTCTAGTAGGGCAGCATGACTGTTACCCAGTATGAGACCTGCTTTGTGGATTTGGCTCGTCATGCTATGATTTTGCTTCCCACAGAGAGAGAGAAGGTGAGGAGTTTTATTGAGGGTCTTTCTCAGCCTATTATATTGTAGATGGCTAAGGAGACTAGGAGCGAGATTTCTTTCCAGGATGCGCTTAATGTTTCCAGATGAGTTGAGATGGTTCTTAGACAGGGAGGTCAGGGGTCGGACAAGAGACCTCGTCATTCCTGTGGATTCAACGGTGCCTCGTCTGGAGGCGGGGGTACTTATGGTAGAGGCCATCCTTCCAGGACATTTCATTCAGCACTCCAGGCATCCCACAGTGCCCCAGGTGGTCGTGGCTCTTATATGCCTTATTCTGATCAGTCGGCCTACAGTACACCACCAGCTCCTATCAGTGCACCTCCCCTTCAGAGTTTTCAAGGTGGTTATTCAGGTCGACAGGGTCAGTTTGCTGGCCAGCAGTCTCAGCAGCCGAAGTCTTGTTATACTTGTGGTGATCCGAGGCACATTGCTATATATTGCCCTCATGAGTCGAGAAGTTCACAGCACTAGAGTTCTCGTGCCATGGTTCCGGCACCAGTAGCTGCACTGCTTTCTCAGCCAGCCAAAGTCAGGGGTCAGGCAGTTAGAGGTAGAGGCCAGATTGTTAGAGGTGGAGGTCAGGCCGTTAGAGGTGGAGGCCCGCAAGCTAGAGGTCGTCCTAGGGATGTGATTTAGAGTGGTGGGGCCCAACCCCGATGTTATGCACCATGGACGTATCCCAAAGCCTGGTGACCAAAGTAGATACCTTGTGATGACCCAAGGGGTCATCTTGTGTGTTAGAACTCTATTTCTGCACTCTTTAGCCTTAAAATCTCCTTTTACCCTCTTCGATTTGCGTACGCAGTCCGCGCGTGTTTCCGTAAAGCTTTTATGTGGAAAAAATTGATGAAATAACAATATTTAGCCTTTAAAAGTGATTTTAGTTTACTTCGGTCAACGTTTTGAGTATACGGATCCGGACCCGTGTTTCGACGGTCCTGGTGGGTCCATTGTAAAATATGGGACCTGGGCGTATTCCCAGAATCAAATTCCGAGAGCCCTAGCTCGAGAAATGAATTTTTGACTAAAATTGAAAGATTGAAAATTTATGATTTTAAAGAAATTACTTAATGTTTGATCTTGTTGTTATCGGTCCTGTATTTTGATTCCAAAGCCCGGTACAGATCTGTTATGATATTTATACCTTATATGTGAAATTTGGTGAGAAATGAAGCTGATTTGACGTAATTCAGCTAATTATGACTAGATACGGGTGGATTGGAGGTGGAATATAGAGGAAAAGCGGTCGTTGAACTTTTATTTGGCATTTGGAGCGAGGTAAGTGTTGTGTCTAACTTTGGCTTGAGAGATTCGGTATTATTTGCTTATTTGCTACGTGTTTTGGTTATTGAGTACAATGTGTAGGTGAGGTGACGAGCACCTATATATTGTTGTCGAGTCATAGCATGCGAGTGAGTCCTATTCTTGCAATTGTTGTAGTCTTTACTCATATTGTTCATGCTTAGCGTGGCCATTTCTGAGGTTGGGCAACTTCTATCCGGTTTCACTGAGATTTGGTAATTGTTGAATATTGGCTCAAGGTTGAGATTAATATTTTGGTATTAAGTATTGATGAAATACTAATTTTTCCTTGATATTTCTATCTATCCATTATTATTGGTCTTTGATTGGTGAGGAAGAGTGTAAAACACGAAGGCTGATGCCGTTCCATTGCATTATTTCATATGGTGAGGAAGAGTTTAAAGCACGAAAGGTGATGTTGTGCCATTGCATTATTTCATATGGCGAGGAAGAGTGTAAAGCACGAAGGGTGATGCCGTGCCATTTTATTATTTCATATGGTGAGGTTGAGAGTAAAAGCACGAAGGGTGATGCCGTGCAGTTTCTTTTACTGTTCCTACTTGTTTTATCTGTTTAAGGCATTTTGATTTGTCCAGTCATATCATTGTTTCTGATTTCTTACAATGTGAACCCCTCAGCATGTCCCCTCCCAATACTTCTTGTCTTATTCTCTCCTATTGTTGTTATTTCTATATGTATGGCTATATTTTTCAGGTTGTTTGTGGGTGTCTTGTCCTAGCCTCGTCACTACTTCGCTGAGGTTAGGCTCCACACTTACCAGTACATGGGGTCAATTGTACTGATGTTGCACTCTGTACTTTCTGTGCAGATCCAGGTGTCGGTCCGAGCTGATTCTGAGATCTCCTATTGACCTCTTTACTCAGGAGACCCAAGGTAGATCTGCGGACGTCCACAGTCCCTGGAGTACCCTCCATATGTTCATTTTACTGTTTTTCTTTGACTCATAGACAGTTGTATTTCTCCTTCAGCCAAAATACTTGTAGATAGATTATAGTAGTCCGTGAGTTGTGAGTCCAGATCGTGGGTATATATATACATATTTATAATACATATACTCGGTTTTTTTTATAGATTTCCGCTTATTAATTTGATAGGTGTTTATTGCTGTTAATCACCGAAGTTTTAAGAGTATTGTGTTTTGAATTTCTAATGTTGGCTTGCCTAGCAAGTGAACGCCATCACGATTTTCGACGGTGAGAATTCGGGTCGTGACATGCCTCTACTCAATTGATTAGAGTCTCGTGCTGATAAAATGTTATAAAACAATAAAAGAAGAAGAGTATTGCAGAGAAAAGTAGAGATAAAATTCTTATTGATTTGGAATGATTTACAATGAAATAGAACCCCTCTATTTATAAAAAAAAAGTGACTCAACCACCAAGTAACAAACCCTAAAATCTCTCTAAAATATAAACATTCACCTTTAATACAATTCTATTTATAACAAAATTCGAATTATTGAAGCTTGGAGAGCCAAATAATCATGGATGGCATTGGCTGCTTGCCTGGTTAGCTTAAGCCACCTTTCTCAATATTGTTATGTGTGTTTTTAATAACTACTTTTAGCGTGCGTTGCACGCGTAGACAACATCAATTAGTAAATATTGGGAAAAACAAATTTTTATTAAACAACATTGACATTAAAAGAAATGTCACATTTGTATTAGATGACGAAAATAAATGTAAATAAAATTTATTAAAATCACCCAACAGATCACAATATCCAGTATATCTTGTATAATTAGTTATTTCAACAAATTTGTGAAAAATTGAAATGTTGGATATAAATATTTTAACTAATTATTTTTCTAGAAGATATAGTTGAAGGTTAGTCATCAGAGGCTGCCCAATACTAATAAACTTTAAAAGTTCAATAATTTTTTATTTTCTTTTGACATTTTCAGTGGGATCAGGATTGCACCCTTGTCTTGTTAGTCCAGTACTTTGGCATTTAGATTTCGTCTTATTAAATGAATTAAATGAAAATTTTGTAAAAAGATCTCCTTGGTTAAGATAGCATGCGAAAGATGTTATCTTATGGAGTAACACATATACGAAATCATATGTTTTAAACCAACTAATACGAATTTCTGAAATCATTGGAACTATAAAATTTCAGATTATAAAACTAATGTAAGGTTCAAAGGCATTTAAATTTAAAAGATAAAAGAAATTCTTGTGCTTTGGTGTTAGAACGCTTTTGCATTAAAAAGTATAATTCGGTATTAGTTATTATTTTTTAATATTTATATAAAGTAAATTTTTAGTTGATGTTAAAGTCTTAAATATTAGGAATTTCTATCTAATTCAAATAAGGAACAATTTAATAAGTAAATTTTAATTGATTTTATTAAGGTTAAAAAGACAAAAAAATATTTCGCTAAGGGCTTTCTTGCTTTTAATATAGTATAGATGATAGAATTCGAGGGTCCACCAAACTATATAGAGAACCAGATCCCCTATTAGTTTCCACAGATTACACAAACATAGCAGAAAGTAAATGACACTGAGAGTTTTGACGTGGAAAATATCTAGCTCACAGGATCAAAAATCACGACCTACCCTTGTAGGATTTCAACTTCACCATTACGCAAAACGTTAAAATTACAACCTATTGTAACCTAGGAATTAACTCCTTAAACCCTCACTAACTTGTAACACTCCTATTACAAGCCACTTTGCAATACCTCTATTACAAAGACTTTACAACTTGACTGACTCTAGCCAAGATATAAACAGGGGATTTATGATTTATAAAGAGTTTCCTACACAATGCTTCTAAGTAATCTAAGTAGGAATTACAAGTAAGAACGTTAACAAATTTACAACTCAACTAAGGACATACAATTACTTGATACGGGGAACTAGTCCGTAGCACTGTTGTTCTTGATGCACTTGAGAATTATTAACTGGATGATCAATCACGCTTGGGGTGCTTGAGTAAATTCTCTAAGTGTTCAAGTGATGTTTTGTCATTGGTTTAATGTTAATATAACATTGATGACATCACTTGAATAATGTAAGCAACTTGGGTACAAGATCATTTCCAATGGAGTTGACTGCTATACTATGCAGTACTGTAGCGTGTGCAGGTAGTCACTTTCCAACTGTTGGAGAGTTGACGGGTATGATCACCAGGGAAATTGAAGTCCATATGTTCCCCTTGTTGATTCTTTAACTTCTAAAAGACTGACGAACATCTCCAGCTTAAGTTCTGGTTATTTCCTTACGCTTGAGAATGTGGACTAGATGTGTATCAGGTTCCTTATATAGTTCTTGACGTTAAGTTTGTTAGATCATCAAAACATAAAATAAGATACTTATAACCTATCAATTTCTCCCCTTTTGATGATGACAAACTTATAATTGAAAATCCTACGAAGAGCCACATAGAACCAGACAGTGAACCAGAAAGGCCATTGAGTTTCCCCCTGAATCTGTATTTCTCCCTTAATCAGTGCACATTATTATTATTTAATTATGCATATTCTTCCACCTTTTGGCATCATAAAAAGAAGAAAACAAAGTAAAATAAAAAAGAAGTCCATCGTGGTTAACTCATGCCACTTGTGTGCACACAAACATGATAGAGAACAGAGACAAAAGAGCAATTGCATACACATCAAAAGAGGAGAAGCATCCATTAACAAATTTGGATTTTACAACGAGAGAAGATTCAACGTTATTATCCACAATTCAAAACAAACAAAACAAAAATAAGTACCAACCATTAAAAAACATCATCAAAAATGGTCATAAGAGACGGACACTGGAAAACTTAACACTGAAGGGGACATTGTTTAGGGGGCACTGGAGAAAGAGGGGTTAGAGGAGGGGACAAGGTTTTTGAGGACTAGATCGATGTGAGCATTCATGGACATTTTCTCATTGAGCAGTCTTTCTTTCAAGTCCTCTACTTGTTTCTTGAGCTCAGCATTCTCCTTAGTCAGACGGGCAAAACTGAGCTGTGAGAACTATCGGTACCAGGTATCTCTTGAAACTGACTAAGCTGACTCTCAAGAATAACGTTCCGTTCATTTAACTTCCTGATCTCCTCTGTAGAACTATTCTGAGCATTGATCAGTTGAGAGATAGTAGAAGTGCTTTCAACTCCTCCGACCTTGTTAATACACTCACACCATTCGAGAGTGGTCTTGGAGAAGGTTTTATTCTTAGTGCCCTCTTTGGCTTGTCCTAGAGAAACCTTGAAGAAATCGAAAACCTTGTTGAGAAGAAATCCATAAAGTAGCCCATGGTTACCATCTTTGAAGTCTGTCACTTTTTGCATGTGCTCAATCATTATCCCAGGCAGATTAATGGTAGTGAAACCATCCAAGGGTTCCATGAGGTGCATGTCAGCTTTGGAGGTAATGGATCTTCTCTCAGCAGGAGGATGCAACACTTTGTTTACCATCTCAAACAGTAACTGATATACTGGAAGGAGTGCCTTCTTATGCACCCGTTCCCCTTGTTGGATTGCTTTGTCCTTAACTATAGCATTTCTAAAATTGGAAGAGCAGGCGCCTTGGACTGATGACAACCCTTCAGCAGGCACACCCAGAATTGACCCCAACAAGGCAGAGTCCATCACTATGTCAACCCCATTCACCAGCACACAGATGTGATCATCTTCAACGTTGAAGAAGTAGGAATAGAAGCCCCGTACTTCGTCCTCATACACTTTTGGAACATCATTTATAAACAAATGTGTCCATTGTTGGAATTCATAAATTTCCACCAACTGCCGCATCCCGGCTAGCTCCAAAATGTCAGGGGAAAATGTGCAGCCCCACAGTACCTTCTGATTTCTCAATTTCCTTTCCCAGAACTCTGGGACTCGTCAACCTTTGCTTTCTTGGAGGAACCAGGTTCCTCATTAACATCCACTTTTCTTTTCACAAACTTACGAGTAGATTTTCCCTTCTCAACGAACTTTGCAGACACATGTTCACCAGAATCTTCCACCACTTCATCATTAGATTTTCACCACTTTCATTCACTATCTTATCATCAGATTCTTCCACCAACGTTTCACTAGAAACAACATCAGCATTCTTGGTTGGACTCTCAACACTTACATAAGTTTTCTTTTTGGACTTGGAGAGAGGGTGCTTCTTCGATTGCTTGTGAGTCAAGGAACCAGGTTCCTCTTCTACTTATTCATCCACATTGACAAAAGTCATGAACTTCTCATGTACAGCTTTCCCATCCTTCACCAACTTCCTCTTCCTTTGACTGCCTTGCTTTTCTTAAGAGCAGACTCAAGAGCCTCCTTCTTTTACAACCTTGTAGTGGGTCACTTAGGAGTTGGATCTGGAGTTGCAACTGGCTTACGCCTAGCCCTGATAAAGCTAGAAATAGCAATATCATCTAAATCTTCTTCACTATCAGACCACATCTCAGGAACCACCATAGACAGAGGCTCAGCATAAAAGTGGGGAGAAGGAGCAAAATCAATACTAACCTGGGGCTCTTGAGAGGACTCCTGAGTTGGATCCTCCGTGGAGGGATAAGGTCCTTCATTAGGTACCCCAGTAGTATCATCATGTGCCGATTGTTCAACCGGAACAAGCTCTCTCCCTTCTACTACAGTTTAAGGCTCTTCCTCCTGAGGCTCAGACCCACCCACACCTCCCTCAACAATAACCCCTTCAGCAGCTATGGAGAGCATGTTTTCTATTGCCTCTTTCTCTTGTGGTTCCATGGAAAACTCAGCAGAAGGAGGAGTATTATCTGTAAACTCAAGACCTGTCTTTGTGGGGTTAGAATTGTCAGGACCATCCTTTTGGCTTGCACTTGAGTCTTCTTCCATAGCGAAATGGAGATTTCCTGATTTTCCTCTTCATCCACCTTACCCTTTCACCCTATTTTTCCGATGAGACAAGAAGAGAGCTTGTATCCATAAACTTTTTCGGAGTCGAGGTTTTGCGACTCCGATGAGAACCAGAACTTGAGTGGGTAGGTGAGGAGACTGAGTGTGGGGAGAATCTGCTCTAGGGTTTTGACTAGTGGTGGTGTTGGGTGAGGAGTCTAATATGTGAGTTTCAACTGGTGAGGACTCCATGGGGGTGTTACTGAGAACACTGGAGTTTTCTTGATTCTCAGTCATTGTGGAATTCACTGTAGAGATTAGTGGTTTGGGAAGAGAAAGAGAAGTTAAAATTTTGAAGTTTGATGTGAGGAGTTGTGACAATGATAGATGTATTTATGATAGATGAGGGACCGATTAAGAAAAGGCGGCACTTTTGGGAGGAAGGTCGCTCATCAACGGGTGAGAAATTTCGGTTCAAAAGACGCAAAGGAAAGAAACTAACACACTGATGATGTGGCATTTTTTTTATCCATTCAAAATTGTTCATGAGAGAACAAAGAAGCTACTAACCTGTGTCAAGAGAACCCGGTTCCCTGCCAGATCTTGCAAGGTTAAGCTTAACCTCTTTTACCGGTATGCACTGCATCAGCTGCTCTGTAATCATTATGTGTGTCTACCTGTAATGGTATAGAAATGAGTTAGACTTTTCCAGAAAACACTTTTAGGTAATTTTACCTGTACATTTATTTCATAGCCAATCATTTAGGGACCAAGTCCTCAGTTGGATTTTATCAACCCTAGTGTCAGGCGATTTCTTTCAAAATGTTCTCTACTCAGGGCTTTGGTGAAAATGTCTGCAATCTGATTTTCAGTGCTACAAAACTTCATACAGGTGAGCCCTTTTTCAACATTGTCTCTAAGGAAATGATGACGTACATCAATGTGCTTGGTCCTCTTATGTTGTACTGTATTTTTTGCCATGTTGAGTACACGTGTATTGTCACACATAAGGAGGGCACAATCAGAGAATAATCCAAAGTCTTCCAACTACTGTTTAATCCACAGCAATTGAGCACATCAAGAGGCAGCTGCTACATATTCCGCTTCTGCAGTTGAGAGTGCCACCGAGTTTTGCTTCCTTGTACCCCATGAGATGAGACAAGAACCCTGGAAATGTGCCATTCTAGACGTGCTTTTCCTGTCCACCAGATATCCTGCATAGTCAGCATCAACATACCCAACAAGATCAAAGTTGTCAACTGACGGATAGTAGAGTACCAGGTCCTGCGTTCCTTTGAGATATCTCAATATTCTTTTAGCAGCTTTCAGATGAGACTCATTTGGATTAGATTGGAACCTTGCAGAGAGACCTACGCTGAACACAATGTCTGGTCTGCTTGCAGTGAGATACAAGAGTGACCCTATGATGTCTCTGTACATGGTCTGACTTACAGGGGAACTAGGTTCGTCCATGTCTAGACGCGTAGTTGTGGCAATGTGGGTGTCAATAACTTTTGATGGTTCCATGTCGAATTTTTTCAGCAGCTCTTTGATGTACTTCTGCTGACTTATCAAAGTTCCCTTTTGAGATTGCTTCACTTGAAGTCCCAGGAAGAAATTTAATTCTCCCATCATGCTCATCTCAAACTCACTCCTCATGAGTTTTGCAAATTCTTCACATAGAGAGTCAATTGTGGCCCCAAAGATGATATCACCAACATATACTTGCACAATGAGCAAGTTCCTCCCTCGTTTCTTTAGAAAGAGTGTGTTGTCAATTTTTCCTCTTGTAAAGCCATTTTCTAGAAGGAATTTTGACAACCTTTTATTCCAAGCCCGTGGAGCCTGCTTTAGCCCATACAATGCCATGTCCAGTTTGTACACATGCTCAGGATGCTCGTGACACTCAAATCCAGGAGGTTGCTTGATATAAACTTCTTATTTTAGGAAGCCATTCAGAAATGTACTTTTGACATTGTTGATACCCAATTTTTCCTCATATTTAAAAAAAATAATATATATATATATATATATATATATATATATATATATATATATATATATATATATATATATATATATATATAGTGCATGTGCATCATAATTTGATTTATAAGCATACACAAATATTTTTTCATAATTTTTCATATTTCTAAAGACTTTAAACAATTTTTTTCTTCATTTTATTATATAAATATTCAATAATTATCCTCTAAATTTTTTTTATGATGATTTAATAATCTAAACTTATCATTTATATCAATATGTGATTTTAAATATTTTTCATTGCATTTCTTATAACTACATTTGTATTTTTAAGGCTAAATTGCACATTTTGCAATAATAGCCCACATGCATATATAATTACATTATTTATACAAAAAATTATATTTTATATTTTTATAATGTTGAGTAGTTATTTTAAATCATTTTAGTGTAAAATGATATTTTTTTATTTATTAATTACTTCTATAAATTATTTATTTATTAAACATTGGGTATTTAAAATCTGGCCCAAACCTTACCTATTTTCGGACCTAAGCTATCCATTCCCATCCCAATAACCTCTAAGCCCAAACCAAATAACCCCCAACCCAATCAATTAAACCAACCCGACCCAAGAACCCCAGCTAATCATGGTTGTTGATCTCTGAGATCAACGACCCATATTACTCCTTCCCTTTTAATTACCCTAACATTCCCCTGACCCTAAATCACTTTCACCACCTGTCACCTTTGAACTCTCTCAAACCACCCCTTCTCTCTATCAAACCCTAGCTGTTTTCTCCTCCAAATCCCTCTCCTAATCTCACTGGACATGGGATTATATGGCCATTTCTTGCCATATACGACTCTTCCCTGGTACTGAAACCTTCCCTATACCGCTTGCCTAAATATGGCAAGTGGATATCTTCTGAATCGAACCAAAGTCGGTTCAACTTCTTGACCTTTTCACTATTCCGTCTATATTCACTCTTGTTCTATTATGGGTATGAATCTTTGTATATTTCTGTTGATTATTACTTCCCCTAAAATTAGGGTTTCAGATCTCTTAGATCAAACAAAAATTGGTTCGATTATGTGATTTTAAGTGATATTTCTATCTATATTCATCTTATTCTGTGCAACGTTTAATTTTTTATTTTTAGATTCTGCCAATTTTTGTACTTTTCCTAAAATTAGGGTTTTTGAAATTTCTCTCTTTTCCTTAATGATTTCGAATGCATGTGATGTTCTTTCCTTTCTAGTGTTTGACTAATGATTTTCCTTGTTTGGGTTTTCGATTTCTACTGCTATATAAACCCCTCCACATTCCCTTCTAAGACTGACTCAAATCATTAAGAAATTTACTAAAAGTTAAAGTTGCGTGCTCTTTGTTCTCTAATACTCTTGCTCTATATTCTGGTTCCTGGCCGGCTGAAAGCTAAGGCCAGAAACTCTGGGTTTGTGCTCTTTGTTGATATTCATAACACTGTGGACTTCCGTTCTTTCTTATTTTTTCGCTTAACTGGTGAGTTACCAAACCTTTGTCATTTCATTCCTATTTACCTGTCATTAGCATATGTTTTCACTTCTAAAGATTGTGTTTTAATGTGTTTCTGGGTTGTTCTCGTGTGCAATTCTGACTGTATTACTTCAATTTTAGGTCTTTCTAATCTTAATTCCATTACGTTTGTAGTTTGAGACATGCTTAGACCTGATTTGAGCTAGTTAATTTCTTTTAAGTCTACCTAGCCTATGTGTTACTGATGTTTAGAACCTTTGCACTTTAGCCATCTCTTTAGTGTTTAAATTTGCTATTAACCATGTTACTTGAACATGCTTTCATATCCCCTTTTATTGATTAGTTGACTAAGCATGAATGTATTCACTAAGTATCTAGCATAAGTCTGTTTCTGAACTTGCTATGATGACATGTAGCATGTTTGATCCTGTATGCTTCTACCATGTCTTGACTCCCCAGTAGTTGCCTTAATTTGTTCTCATTATGTTAAGTTATGTTGCCAATTGATATGATCCCTTCTTGGGAAACTAGCATATACACTCAGCATAATCTGAACCTTTTTCTTACTATGAGTCTGTGTACATCAATCTTTCAAACATGTCTTGTTAATATATGCATTATGTGTTGAACTTGTTTTTCTGAAACTTTGTTAAGTCTGTTCTTAAAACCTAAGCATGCTCTATTACCTGTTTTATGTGCTCAACTTGAATTTGCTTGTATCCCTCAGTGATGCCCCTTAACCTTAGTACATTCCCTTACTGCCTGTATATTTTGAGTTCTTATACTTAGCCGGCTGAAAACCAAGGCTACTTAGGTTCTATCATTTGACCTCCCTAGTGTGAGAATTTCTCGGGGCCCAATTGAGACCCTTATGAACTCTGGCACACTAGGATTTGGTCCTTAGTCTTTCTCTGAATTTCCCCTATCAACCTCCCTAGTGTGTGCACTGCCCTGGGTTCTTGAAGCCCTTGGGAACTCTGACATACTAAGGTCTTGGTTCTATTAACTCAACTATGTTTTATACCTACTAGATGAATCAATTGGTTTTTGGCTGCCTTATGTCAATAAATATGTAATTTCTGGGCTGTTGTGAACCATGGGAATGAAGGCCTGTCATGGCTGGGCATATCTTTTGGCATGATGTAGGCTCATTATAGTTATTTTATAATTTATGATATTCATTGGGTCTGTAATAATGTTGTAATAACAATTTGGGTATTAGTAAAATTAGGAAAAAGGGGTTTATATTAATACTTGCATTAAATGGGTAGAGATCCTGCCTATAGGTGCTCTACTTTGCTCCAATGTGTTATTATGCTCAAATGTGTTCAGTTATTATGCATTAGAAATCCTTCATATAGGTTCTCAACTTTGCTCAAATGTGTTCTAGTTTTACCTGTTAGAAACTATGCCTATAGGATATTAAATGACCAGTATCTCAATGTGCACATGCATTAGGCTATATAGGATTCTGTTAATTTACATGCTACCTAATCTGCAAATTTAGATACCATGCCTATAGAATCTAAAATCAGTATCAATTATAACTATAGAAATCCTGCCTATAGGGTCTAAAATCAACCTTAATTATTATCCTGCTCGTTTCTTTCAAGTGCTAATGTTGAACTCTCAACACTGTGCTAATTATCATTATTAGAAAGCATGCCTATAGGACTCGACTAAGTAGTTCTGAAAATATTCTTGTGATTACCATTGTTAGTTATTGCGTGAATCACCTAGATATCATGCCTATAGGTTTAACCTCTAATACTTATGATCAGTAGGCAACTGCATAGTCTTTTAGAAATCGTATCAAGAAAATGGCTTCTACATATGAAACTGTCTGCCTATTAAAATCCAGAATCACATAGAGATCATGCCTATAGGATTCAATAACTTTACTTTGTCTAAAAGCTGCAACTGTCAAATGTTAATTGGTTTGCGTGCATTTGGTTGTCTAAGTGCGGAGGCTAACTTGAGCCCTTATTTGTCTATACATGAAAGTCCAAATTATTTTGTGTGTCGCCTAGTTTTCTCCTTTTTTTAGCAACCTAAGTTAAGTCTAGAACCACCCAAGATAGAGGTCCAAACGCCTCTTGGTCCATAGGTATGGGACGGTTAGTGGAAGCATAAGGTACGATTTAAAATCAACTAGTACGTCTTAGGTAAACAACTTAAAGATAGTAATCGGGTAACAGGAGATGATAGTCTGTGCCCGCTGAATAGTACGAGTAACACCCCACCTCGAGGGAGTTACGAAGTATTATTTATGTTGCACGGGGTGATCCTTTAGGCTAAAAAACATAGGACCCCTACCTTTGTCTCAAAAATCAATTATTTATTTGCCCAATTTCATCTTTTGTTTAGACTAAATCATATAATTCGAGTTCGGCCGGGACCCACATTTGTGGACCTCGAGGAGTGCTAACACCTTCTCCTCGAGGTAATTTGAGCCCTTACCCAATATTTGGTGACGCAAACTGGTGAAACCTGGGTTATTTGTAAATAGGTGCCCTAACGCACCTCAATCCCATTAGGTAGCGACTCTCTCTTTTAACATCCTTCATTAAAAGAGTTGTCACGTGTCGAAACCCGATTTCACGAGAAAAAGGAGTGCGACAGACATCTATTTGAACAATGTGAACTCCATATGAGATGCAAAGGCAATAAGAATTCTGATAGCTTCCATTCGAGCAACTGGAGAAAATGTTTCATCATAGTCAATCTCTTCTTCCTGATTGTAGCCTTGAACTACAAGCCTTGCCTTGTTTCTTATTGTATTCCAAACTCATCGAGTTTGTTCCTGAATACCCATCTGGTCCCTATGATAGTTCGATCTGCAGGTCGAGGAACCATGTGCCATACCTTGTTTATTTCAAATTGATGTAGCTCCTCTTGCATGGTTGTGATCCAGTCTGCATCTTTCAATGCTTTTTTGATATTTTTGGGCTATGTTTGGAAAGGCTAAAAAGGCAAGTGAGTTTCTGGCTTTTGATCTGGTTTGAACTCCTGAGTCAAGTGGGTTGATTATGTTGTCAAAAGGATGTAAGATTTTGTGCTTCAAATTTGGTACGTGAATCTCATTGGTAAAGGGCCCAGGTATGTCTGATTGAGGTTCTTGGTCGCGTTCTAATTCAGCAAGTGGAGTACCTTGGACTGCATCAACAACTCTATTTTCAGCTTTAGTAGTTGTGATCGTGGAACTAGGTTTCTCTCCAATGGATGGAGATGTGGTTGCATCATCTTCATCGGATTCCTTGACATGACTCATCATATCTTCCTCTCCATTTTCCATGTCAATAACTTCACCTGTAAAAGACAAAGGTCCTCCATCTTGATCATCATGTATGTCCTTCTTACAAGAGAGATGCGATTCATCAAAGATCACATGGATACTCTATTCAATATATTGAGTTCTTTTGTTATAAACTTTGTAAGCTTTACTTTGAGACGAGTATCCCAAAAAGATTCCTTCATCACTTTTGGCATCAAAATTTCCAAGTGCTTCTTTTCCATTGTTGAGTACATAGCATTTGCACACAAAAGTCCTCAGATGCGTTAGCTTGGGCTTTCTACCATTCAGCAACCCATAGGGTGTTTTGTTTAGAAAGGACCTGATCATGCACTTGTTTATCAGGTAGCAAGTAGTGTTGACTGCTTCTGCCCAGAAATATTTTGCAATGACACTATCAATTAGCATCGTCCTTGCCATGTCTACCAGAGTCCTGCTCTTCTTTTCTACAACGCTATTCTGTTGTGGTGTTCTTGGAGCTGAGAAGTTATGAGTAATACCATTTTCGACACAGAATTTATCAAATTTGGCATTATTAAACTCTGTCCCATTGTCTGATCAGATGCAAGCCACATTTGTTTCCATTTTCACTTGAATCTTCTTAACAAAAGCAACAAATACTTGGAAGGTATCATCCTTGGTTCTAAGAAACAGGGTCCAAGTGAATCTGGAGAGGTCGTCCACTATTACAAAAATATATCTTTTTCCTCCTCTGCTTGGCACCCTAATAAGTCCACATAGATCCATATGAAGAAGATTTAGTGGCCTTGAGAAGTTGACCTCCTTTTTGGGATTGAATGAGGATCTGACATCCTTCCTTTTTGCACATGAATCACACACCTTGTGTTCCTTGAAGCTTGACTTGGGTAGACCGCGAACTAGGTCCTTCTGGACTAGTTTTTTCAGTAATGAAAAGCTTGCATGCCCCAAACTTCTGTGTCATAATTCAGCATCATCATCAACAGCTTTAAAAAGCTGAGATCACCACTTTACAAGGACTCAAAATCAGCAACATAGATGTTCTTGTATCTCTTGGCCCCTAGAACCACTTCACCAGTCACAAGATTTGTGACTGTGCATATCTTTGACAGAAATTCCACCTTGTTTCCTTTGTTACATATCCGAGAGACACTCAGAAGACTATACTTCAAATTATTGACATAGTAAACATTCTCAATTAAGTGAGTGAATGACTTTCCAATCCTTCCAACTCTTAGAATGTATCCGTTTTTGCCATTTCCAAAGGATACACTCCCTCCTTGCAGGGATTTCAGTGAAAGGAAATCGATTATGTTTCCACTCATGTCCTTTTAGCAACCACTATCCATGTACCATTGTTGGCTGCTATACTTCACTGCTGCCTGCACAAGGAAATAAAGGGTTAGATTTAGGAACCCAAACAAGTTTGGGTCCCTTGTAGTGAGGAAAAGTATGAATGAGTATTCTTTTAGTCCAGGAAGGCATCATGCATTTTCTATATGAGGGACCAGGTTCTCTGGCAATAGTTACTTTCATAGCAAAAACTTTGTTTTTCTGTTGAGACTGAACCCTAGCTTTGTTGTTTTCCTTAAGGTGCCCATTGTTACCACAATGAGTACAAATTTAATTATCGGGTACAGTAACATACTTGCTATGAGGGTTTTAGGGAGTCTTCTCCCTTAGAAATCCAATTGCCTGCATGTTTCCCCCATTATTAATGTACATGGCAGTGATAGAATCATAGGACCAGGTCCATTTGAGTGACTTTTCAAGATCACTCTTGATTCTTCCTAGTTCTTCATGAAGTTGTTTTTTCTTTTAAAGTTCAACACACAGTCTAGAATTCACTGCATTCATCTCATCTTCAAGCCTAAGATGTGTTTTATTAGCAACTTCCTTACCTTTGTGAAGAGTCTCCTGCCTACCCTCTCTTTTTAGTGCTTAATTGTGTCATTCAGATCCACTACTACAACTAGTAGATCATCTCTCTCAAGATCAGCGTTAGCAACCGTTTTGGTTAAGACATTTTTTTCCTTTTCTTCACTCTCAATGGTTTCCTTCAAATCAACTACCACTACTACTAAGTCATCTCTCTCAAGTTCTAAATTAGAAATTTTTTCAATTAAGACCTCTTTCTCTTTCTTTTTACACTCAATTGTTTCCTTTAAATCAACCACAACAACTACTAGATCATCTCTTTCATGTTCTACATTTGTGACTTTTTTAGTTAGGGCATCTTTTTATTCTTTCAAACTCTCAATAGTTTCTTTCAAGTCTACCACAACGACTACCAGGTCAACTCTAGATTGTTGTGCTTCTCCTAATTCCACAGTTAGAACATTTTTATCATTTATAAGACTGTGGTATGAATCTATTAACACATTTTCCAAAGTCATTAGTTTTTTAGGAGAATAAGATTTTTATATTTCTCTGAACATCCAAAAAATTTACCTCATCATCGTCATCGTCATTGTCATCTTCATCATCATGCTGAGCCATCAAGGCAAAAATGGAGTCATAATCAGTTGCTTCACTTTCTACTTCCATCATTGAATTGTCACCGTGATTATTATCTTCTTCAGATTCGCTGGAGGAATCTCCCCATGCAGCAAGAGCTTATTTCACAACATTGTAAGCGACATTCTTTCTCTTGAAGCGATTATCAGGAACCAGGTTCCTCTTGTCTGCTTTGTCTGTGTTGTGCTTGAATGGATCTTGCTTTAGGAAGCGACAATCCTTGATGAAGTGTCCTAGCTGGCCACACTTATGACAGAGGTCATATTGTTTTGGATTGCTAGAACTCCCCTTTTTTCAAATGCCTTCATTTCTGCGAACCATCTTCTGAAATCTTCTTGTCAAGTAAGCCATATCACCATCCTCACCACTTGAATCATTGTTGTCTGTCTTGAGGACCATGTTCTTCTTTCTTTTGGGCTCTCTTCTTTCATTATCCTTTTATTTTCTTCATTTCATATATTTTCAAATTGTCAACGAGTTCATCGATGGTCATCTTCTGCAAGTCATTTGCCTCTGTAATGACGTTCACTTTGCTTTCTCAAGAACTAGGCAGCACACTAAGGATTTTCCTGACTAGCTTGTTTCTTGGAATATTTTCACCAAGAGAGTGAATCTCATTAATGATAGAGGTGAAGCGATTGTGCATATCTTAGATGGATTCATCATCTTTCATCCTGAAAAGCTCGTGTTCAATTGTGAGCATGTCGATCTTGGATTGCTTGACCTGTGTTGTTCCTTTATGTGCTGTCTGAAGAGATTTCCAAATTTCCTTGGCTGATTGACATACCGATATCCTGTTGTATTCATCAGTACCAATACCACAAACAAGGATTTTCTTTGCACGAACATTCTTCTCTATGTCTTTCTGGTCGGCATCATTGAACAGTTACAGCAGGGTCACCACTAGTTATTGTGGGAACGAAAGATCCACCACAGATGCCGTCCTAGAGCTCGGAATCTTCAGCCATGATGAAATCGTGCATACTTGTCGTCCACCATCCATAATACTGGCCATTGAACCTTGGTGGCCTATAGGTAGACTGACTTTCTTCAAAGTTTGGTAGAGCAGCCATGAGGATCCTTTCTAGGTGTTAGCCTGATAGAAAGAACCTGCTTTGATACCAATTGATAGAATTCGAGGGTCCACCAAACTATATAGAGAACCAGATTCTCTATTAGTTTCCACAGATTACACAAACAAAATAGAAATTAAATGATACTGAGAATTTTTACGTGGAAAATTTCCAGCTCACGGGATCAAAAACCTCGGTCTACCCTTGTAGGATTTCAATTTCAATACTGAGCAAAATATTTAGATTACAACCTATTGTAACCTAGGAATTAAATCTTTAATACCTCACTAACTTTTAAAACTCCTATTACAAGCCACTTTGTAATACCTCTATTACAAAGACTTTACAACTTGATTGACTCTAGCCAAGACACAAACACTGAGGTTTATGATTTTACAAAGAATTTCCTACACAATGTTTCTAAGTAAGCTAAGTAGGAATTACAAAAAAGAACGTTAATAAAGTTACAACTCAATTAAGGACATACATCACTTGATATGGGGAACTGGTCCGTAGCAGTGTTGTTCTTTGTTCTTGATGCACTTGAGAATTGTTAAATGGATGCTCAATCAAGGTTGGAGTGCTTGAGTAAATTTTATAAGTGTTCAAGTGATGTTTTGTTATTGGTTTAATGTTAATATAATATTGATGACATCACTTGAATGATGTAAGTAACTTGGGTACAAGATCCTTCCCAATGGAGTTGACTGTTGCACTGTGCAGTACTGTAGCGTGTGCAGGCAGTCACTTTCCAACTGTTGAAGAGTTGAGTTGTACTATCACCAGGGGAACTGGTGTCCATCTGTTCCCCGTTTAAATATTTTAACTTCTCAAAGACTGAAAACATCTACAACTAAAGTCTGGTCATTTCCATACGCTTGAGAATGTGGACCAGATGTGTATCAGGTTCCTTATCTGGTTATTGACATTAAGTTTGTTAGATCATCAAAACATAAAACAACGTACTTATAACCTATCACTATATTACTCCCTCCGTCCCATTTTAATCGTATTTTGGCTCTTATCATGCCCATTAAGAAAATAATAAGTACAAAGCATTATTTATTAAGTTACTCTTATTAAATGCTTTTTGAGATTCGAGCAGTATTAAAAAGAACTACGGCTTCTCTAATATTACATATATTGTTGGAAACAATTAACAAATTTAATCTTGAATTCCTAAAGTGATAATTATTTTGTGATAATTTTTTGAGCTAAAGTGACTATTAATTTGGGACGGTGGATTATGTCTTAACGTACAGCCATCTGAGATAAATCAAATTTCCCTAAGTTCTCTTCTATTTTTTTTTTCTGAAAAAACTTACAACTTATTCTTGTAAAATTTCAAGTTCTATTGAACATGAATTGCATTCGCAATGTGTAAATCTTGAAAGAATGTTTTTCTTTTGGTAATAATATAAATATTACCATTAACACCCAAACCTTTACAAATGAAGAGCACCTAATTCTGCTAATAGAGCTTAGGCCTCAAACAAACACACAAAGCTAATTACAAAATTGTTGAATTAAACTTCTACATCTATGTCCCTTCTTTGACTTGCTTAAGTAATTGTATCCTTTCTGTCAATCCCTCTTTATCTTCAAAACTACCTCGTCTTTATGTACAGTACTTCTCTAAATATTTTTCAATTTCTGGCCCTCCATGTATGTTATAATAATTTTCCAATGTTTTCTTTTGATAATTCTCAGCATTTGGTTGATGCTACCTCCCTGCATAGTGATTCCTGTCCATTGGAAGATATCTTGTTTTAGTGTTCTAAACGATTCACATTCTTCAAACAAGTGATCGGTTGTTTCCTTGGCTTGAGTATTACACATACATCAGCTTTCATCAGCCACTGGTATATGTAACTTCAGTAGCCTATCCTTAGTAAGCAGCCTCCCTTGTGTTGCCAGTCACAAGATCTGATGTTTTATACTTCAATACCATATAAGAGGGGTTTGTGTGGTGTTCAATTTTTCGCATGCACAGATTAAAGAAGGATCTGGTTCTTCTACGTGTTCCTCACACAACAGTTGCAGAATAATAAATGCAGAAAGTAAAGAACACAAGTATTTTTACGTGGAAAACACCCGGATCTAAAGGTGAAAAAATCACGACCTACTACCCAGTAGAATTTTCTCCAAACGCTTCACTACAACTTTGAGACAACAACAAAGTTTAAAAACTCTTGAAACCTAAGGATTAAATCTAACCCTTATAGCAACCTGGCACAGGTTGTTGCGACAGCTTCAAGTTAACTTTAACTTGAACAATACAACTCGAGTTTACAACCTCTTGCAAACCTAAGGATTAACTCTAACCCTTATAGCAACACGCCACAAGCTGTTGCAGCTATTTCAACTTAACTCTAACTTGAAAGATACAACTCAGGTAACAATTTGCTTCTAAGAAAGCTGAAAGGTACAACTCAAAACGCCTACTACACTTTGAACTAGAAATAAAGAAATACACATAAAACTCTTTATGGAGCTGGTTCTTCAATATGGTTCGTGTAGCTTCAGGATCACACTTTTAAATCTCACAGAAATTGCTCACAAAATGCCTTGCTATTTTGCTATCAATTCGTGCTTAACTCCAGTATGTGTTCATCGCCTGTAAAAGAGAATACAACTGATATATATAGAGTTAGAAAATAAATATTAACTAGAGTCTAATGCTTTACTCTTCCTTGGTGGAAGAGTTCTAGTCAACTTCAACTTCTAACTCTTCCCTTATCTTGGATAGAGTTCTCTTCAAGTAATGAGTCCTGCTCCTTATCAAATATGCAACATTTTCGTTCAGGGATTATCAGAAATAACCGCTTATACTTATCTCTTTCACGTGCATGCCTTTTGCTTGATTATGTCCATCATCTGTGTACACTGTCCATGGACTTGGTTCATGCATGTGTTCCTTTTTCAATCATAAAAAAAACTTACTCATGCCAACATGATCTTCTTTGGTTGAGCTAATGCAGCCCAAATTAACTTCAATGTCTTGCACATAGGATGAAACTTTAAATCAGGCAACATCCTGACAGTCTTTAATATTCTGGACATATATTCCATCACTAGAACAAACAATAGAGATGAGACATGATCACCTTGCCTAAGTCCTCTCTTCCCTACAAAATAACCATGCCCTTCTCCATTCACCTTGACTGAAAATTTGATTGTTGATAAACAAATCATAATCTACTTAATGAATTTGTCGGGAAACCCAAAGCCTGCTAAAACTTATTCAAGGAAGTCCCAGCTCACCATGTCATAAGCTTTCCTTAAATCAATCTTCATGAGACACCTTGGAGAGGTCTTCATGTTGTAGTGTCTTAGCAAATCATGACATATCAATACACTGTGCAACATGGATCTGTTTTGCACAAAAGCTGACTGATTTTCTACCACAAGGAAGCCACAACACTTCTCAATCTACTACAAATCAGTTTAGAGACATTTGTATATGACATTACAACATGAGATAGATATAAATTGGCTAGCATATTCTGGTACCTCCTCTTAGGGTTGAGTGCTATGTTAGTTGAGTTAATTTGTCTCGACAAATTAGCCTTTTGAAAGAAATCTAACACTGCTAATTAAGTGACCTCTTGCCCTACTATTTGTCAAGATTCCTTGTAGAATTCACTTCCAAATCCATCATGTCACAACCCAATTTTCACTATAGGCCGTGATGGTGCCCAATGTTGCCGCTAGACAAGCCAACAATGAACTATCTATGTAATTGTTTGTTTTAGTATTTTGAAGTCATTGATTTTATTTAATAAGGGAAAGATTAATAGGTGATCGTAATAATGTAAAGCATGAAATAAATGAAAGAGTGAAGTAATGAAATTAATATCAATAAACCATGAAATATCAACTAGAATCTCCCAAAACCTGGTGTCACAAGTGCACGAGCAAACTAGTAGAATATAAAAAATATCCTATACTATTGTCTGGAGTAAGATGGATAGAAAAAAATATAACAAAGAAGAGACTCTAGGTGCTGCAGAACGGGGCATAAGGAGCAGATCACCACTAAGTCTCCAGGTAGCGAGGTACACGCCTAAATGACCGCCAGATGCACCTGCCTTATATCCTGCACATAAATAACATGTACCCAGTAAGTATCTAGTTTAACCTCGAAGAAGTAGTACGATGGATCGACATCAACACTTATTAAGGGTCAATAAATAAAATATAGAAACCATAAGTAGGCATGAAATACAACAATAATAGTGAGATAAGAAATAGAAATTTATAATTCTTAAACATAACATTAATTTAAAGTCTCCAACTATCAGCGGCAAAGTATTTAACATATAAGAACCACCAAGTAATTTCCTAGTCTCGGATCAAGAAGAAATATCAAGTATAATCGGACTTCGAGCAATATCACGCACGATTTATGTCGAGGTCGTACGGTCTGATCCAGGATAGCATATATACCACTAAGGGTCGACCAACACGAACCATAGATGCATATATTATACTGCCGAGGCGTTCGGCTCGATCCACAGGAAGAGAGAATACTCTACGAACTCCGATTAACGGCTACTACATAAGAATAATACTCAAAGAAGGCATGATCTCCACTATCAGTCAAGTAATCCGCCAAAATTCAAAGTAATAAAGCTTAGTATTTACAAATCCGTTATCCAATTTCAATTATAATTTAAGTAATTAAACTAACAAGTTTGGTGCAAACAATACAAGTAATACATGGTAGAGTCCTAAAACTACCCGGACATAAGCATAATTTTAGCTACGTACGGATCTTATCACCTCGTACGCACGTAGCACTCATAATTATTAGTAAATAATCATTTATAATACCTACGGGAATAATTTCCTCTTACAAGATTTGGTAAGGGACTTACTTTGTTTCCAAGTTCTCTTCCCGGTCCACAATTCACACTAAAAGCCTCAAGTTGGTACCACGCAATAAGAAACTAGCCAAATGTAGTATAAAGTAATCAACATATACTCAAAATTTTATAATTTCATTATTAGAGTAATTACCCAACTCAAATTGGAAGGTTCCTAAAATTCACCCCCAAGCCCACGTGTCCAGATTCCGGAAAGTTTTGAAGATTTATGTTACCCATAACCTTACAAACACAAATATATAATTTCTACTCAATTCCATAATCATTTTCGTGGTCTAATCCCATTTTTAGCAAAACCTAGATTTTTCAACATAAATTCTATAATTTCCACAATTTTCATGTTAAGATCTATCCAAAATCCATGTATTTAACTCACATTAAGTAGTAATTACTTACCTTACAATGATAGGTGAAAAATCCCTCTCTAAAAGCTCCAAAATCGACCAACCCAAAGTGAAATGAGAGAAGAACTAAATCCCGATCTAAATGCACCCTTCTGCCCATCAATTTGCTTATGCGGAAACCGCTTCTGCGGCTCCGCATACATCGCAGATGCAGTCCTCACTAAGGTCCCCCCCTCGCTTCTACGGTCCAAAACCTGCTTCTGCGGTTTCTCCCCTGCGAAACATTTTCGCATATGCGGTTCTAGCTCAGCTGGACCTCTTCCGCTTCTGTGATGCCTTCTTCGTATCTGCGGGTTTGCATATGCGGTCGAGCCCTCGCTACTGCATGGTCGAGCCCTCGCACTTGCGTCCCTCCCCTTCTCAACTTTGGTCTGCTTCTATGGTTGCGCACCTGCGCTCCGCACCAGCGAACTCAGCCCACCAAGACAAAACTCGCACCTGCGGCTATTCAACCGCTTCTGCAGAGTCACACCTGCGGTCAATTATTCGCAGGTGGGAAAACACCAGATCCCAATAGCCTTCAGCAATCTTCTAAGTTCAAACATGTTCCGCACATCGTCTGAATAACACCCGAGGCCCTCGAGACCTCGTCCAAACATACCAACAAGCTCTTAAACATAAAACAGACGTGCTTGAACCCCCAAAACGCGTAAAACAACATCAAAACTAAGAATCGCACTCCAAATTCAAATTGAATCAACCTATGCACTTCAAACATTTTCAACTAGCTCCGAACGCGTCGAATAATACTTAAATAACTCGGAATGACGCTATTTTGCGTACAAGTCATAATTCACCATACTGACCTATTCCGGAGCTCGAAATACCCAAGGGACCTCGTTAACACCAATACCTACTTCAAACAAAATTCAAAGAACTAGAGAACCTTCAATGCGCCAACTTTACACATTAGGCGCCGAAACGCTCCCGGTTCGCTCGAAACTCGATCCGAACATACGCCCAAGTCTAAAATCATCATACGAACCTATTGGAACCATCAAATCCTAGTTTCAAGGTCCTTTACTCAAAATGTTGACTCAAGTCAAACTTGGCCATCTTAGGCCAATATTAAGGAACCAAGTGTTCCGATTTCAAACCGAACTCTTCCAAACCAAAACCAACGATCCCCGCATGTTATAAAATACTAAAAGAACATAAGGGGAGTCTTAATTAGGGAAAATGTATATCTAGAAAGTAAAACGACCAGTCGGGTCATTACACATCAAGGCTTGAACTTTTACTACCGTTTATCCGAAATGTTGTATCTTTTACATTTTTATCTTCAAAAGGTTTCATTAGTGCAAGTTGTTGCTCAATTGACAGTGTAGGACCCTCCTTCAGGAAATATTTTGAGGATTGCAGTCTTGAATCTGTTGTCCTTCCAAGTAGGTCTTCAAAGTACTCCACAAAAAGCCTTGCTCTTTTGTCAGGTTCTGTTTGCCAATCTCCCATATTATCCTTGAGATGTGTTATGGCATGTTTCAACTTGCTGTGCTTTATAACATAGTAAAAATACTTTGTATTATCGTATCTCAATCTAATACAACTAGCTTTACTCCTTTGCTGGAGATATAATTCTGCCAACTATGATGACTGACTAAATTTTTTATTTGCCTGTGATTCTTATTGTTGAAGCTCTACTAGGTTGGATACCTATGGAGTTGTTGCTGAACTTTCTTAAGAGCCTTCTTATCTTTAGTTTCTAGTTAAGACCTGAGCCTATTCTACTAGTATTAACTTCCTGTCCATGTAGTACTTGAAAGGAGTTCGAACTAGTTCCTCGCTTTGGTTGAGTTTTACCGATCCTTAGAGGAGTTTGCCATCCTGATCCTCTCCCTTGTTCATGTTTATGGTTATGTCAACCTTCTTACCCCTGTCAATTCTCTCTTGAAAGAATGTTGTTAAACACTAAGGGATTTGAATACGGCTTATGTCGGGATAAGTTATGCTGAGATTAGCTATGCTGTGAGTAGTTATTTTGCTATTATTTTTTATCCACTGTTTGGTACGTTGTATTAAAATGACAATTGCATAATTTTTACGAAGAAGGTATAAGTTATCCCGACACTAATTACCCCACCCTCTACAAGGTATAAGTTATCCTGGTACTAATTTTAATCCGAAGATAACTTGTACTAAGTTTGTTAACCAAATAAAGTATTAAATTTTTATACCAACACTATACCTTCTTATACTTAGTACCAAACGACTCCTAATAGTAACATATTAGTCGGACAGTAAATAAATTCGTTAAGGACTATGTTTATACTGTCACCGCTAAATCTTTTTTTCGTTTTTTCAAATGGAATTTGCACCAACAAAAGACACCTAAGAAAGACACATATTTGCTTAGATCATCTATACCATGGTAGTAATTGTTTTGGACTGCATATGGAAATACTAAATGATAATAAATGGAACATGTTATCATCAAGACCAATGTCGCATCTAGTGATCTCATAGGAGCTTAGTTAGAGCTGATCACCGCTGTTGACTATTTACCTGAGAAATTAATAATTTATCTTTATAAATGATTTCTTTATTTCTGTGGGATTTCGGTATTTACTTGAATACTACTCGTACAGTTCAGTGTGAATTACGAAATATAATTCTACTCAAAGAAAAAATAGCGAACTAGAAATATAGGAACTTGTGCAAGGGACGGTGCATTTGCTTATAATTTATTTTATTCTATTTCTTGTTCTCATGTATTTTGCTATGGGTTCAATTTTTAATATTTTAACATTGAACTCATTATATTTTTAAATTTATGGGTTCATATCTCTATCATTTTCGTAAAAAATTAAATTTTATATATAAATTTTAATTGTGTATCCAAAGTTATAGGTTCAATTGAACCCGTCGTCAAAACTCTACATCCGACCTTGGGTGGGTACACTATAACTGAAAATTGATGGTCTTAGGGATAAAAGTTTAGTGTTTGTTAAAAAAAAGAACACTACTTTGCTTCTTGCTGCTGGGCTTCTTTTTCTTTTACCTTTTACTTTTTTACTTGCATTTTTCTTTTCTTTTTTCTTCTTAGGTTCTGTCTTGTTAGACTTTGAGAAAATTTATTAGTATTAACATTTTAATTAAGATTTAAAATTATATACGGGTAAATTTTTATATTATTAAAGTAATTTAATTTATTATAACATATACTCTATTTCTTGGTTATAGGATCATGCTTGTATATAAAGGAGTTACACGTTATTGTAGTCAATTTAACCGCATAGTGTAAAATATTATATACTATCAATATACATAATTTAAATTAACATTTTTAAAGGGGGACTAAATATACCTCTTGTTGGTAGAAACATATATATATATATATATATATATATATATATATATATATATATATATATATATAT